>OX235273.1:17144367-17342072 GCA_944472155.2 Trichobilharzia szidati | reverse complement strand
GTTTAGTTCTCGAGCTGCCAAAATAATGCATGTTGCTGTCCTACAGATCGGAATGATTCACATTTCTGACCACTACCAAATCTGCTGATCAGCATGCTCCACCCTCCCTCCTTTTTTGACATTAAGCCCTGAGACCTTTTACAATGACTGCAGTTGTAATATTGGATTGCTTTGACTCCGTCCCAATCATACAGTATGCTGCACATTAACAGCTTTCATGACAAGTGCTTCCCATTAGGTCACATGGCACAATAATACCAGAGGACATCGTTAGCAATATTATCATCATACTAGTGAACAAGTGGGTTACTACAAAAGACTAAGAAATTAGGTTTCCCTTAAGAGTTATGAAGTATAAAAATAGCTAATATTAGAACAACTAAGTTATATTCTATTTATCAGAGTGATATGAGTAGTGGAACAATTAGTGATAAAGTTATGTAAAGTGGTCCTGAGTAAGGCAACTGGTTAGCAGAAATTGTTATGCTAAATTTTCACGACCGATTTTATATGGTGTGCGTTACACATTGCAAAGTGACTCATCAATTACATAATGGAGAAATACTACATAATTTCAACATTATGAATTTTTTAGAAAATTATATGAATATGGGTAGGTGTTGACTGAAGATAGTCATTTCAACTCAAAAATAGTGCTAATAATATAAGCATATATGTAAAATATTAAAAGATATGGTTGCTAATGTAATTGTTTATGGAAATAATTACACTGACGAACTTATTGAAGATTACAGTGAAGAGAAAGTCAGTGAGTTAGTTAAACAGTTACTGCGCAGTTAGCAGTTAGAACATCTTTGAAAGTAAAAGGTAGAAGAGTTTTCAGTACTGGGTCAAATTAAGACATAATCTACGGATTAGAGTGTAGTGGATAGTGGTACGATTAAAGATAAGGTTAGGTTGAATGAGCTTGGGGAAAATGGTTGGTTGGCTGAGTTTGTTATTGCTAAGTTTTCCTGGCCACTTTTCATATGGCGTGCTTTAGACATTACAAAGTAACAGTTTGCTTATATTATGGAAGAACTATCACAACTAATTTGGGATTATACGTCCAGGATAATTATAGATAGTCTTATGAGTTTATAAGCCCGATTGATGAAATATTGATAAGATCTCCAATAAGCTGATAGTCATTCCGTATTGGTTCAGTCTTTCAAACACTGTCTTCACATGTTTCAAATGCTCGGCTTCGTCTGCACTTGCAATTAGTAAGTCATCGATGTATGCGTAGACGAAAGGGAGACCACGGAGTACTTGGTCAATTAGGCGTTGGAATGTCTGAGCGGCGTTCATAAGTCCGAATGGCATGCGTACGAATTCATATAAACCAAATGGTGTGGTAATGGCAGTTTTCGGAACGTCATCCGGGTGGATGGGGATATAATAATAATATATTCTCATTCTTGTACATGAGGGACGCCAGTTTACAGGCATCATCAATTCGATAAATTACACACACGATGATACATGATACATGATGATACGCTCGGACAAGATCGATTTTAGAGAAAACTTTAACATCTGGCAAGCTGCTAGCAAAATCGTGGATATGTGGTATTGGGTATCGATCAGGTACTGTTTGCTTGTTTAAAGCTCGATAATCACCACACGGCCGTATTTCACCAGAAGACTTTTTGGGCACCATGTGAAGCGGTGAAGACCAAGAGCTGTTGGACGGTCGAATAATACCAAGCTCTAGCATTTTATCGAACTCTGTTTTGGCAATTTTAAGTCGATATGGGTCAAGGCGTCGTGGACGTGCAAAAACTGGCGGTCCAGTAGTTTTAATATGATGAACCACATGATGCTTCGGTTTTGTTCCTCGAAAAGAAGGTTTTAAAAGGTCAGGAAACTGATTTACCAAATTGGTATATGGAGATGCTGGTGTGCGTGTGACCATCAAGTTCAGTGATGATGCACGGCTAATCGTACCAGCAATGTACGTTTTATTGAGCGAATCTATTAGCTTGGGGCTTATCGGATCAACTAACAGTTTGTGTTGCTGCAGAAAATCAATACCGAGGATTGGGGATGGGACGTCTGCAATGATGAAAGACCAAGTGTAGGTATTCTTTAAACCAAAATCTAAAGTCATTCGTTTACTTCCATATGTAACAATACTGGACTGATTAACAGCTTGGAGCGTAACTGCTGGGTCAGGATGTTGACGTTCCTGTGTAGACGGAGGGAGAACACTCACCTCTGCTCCTGTGTCAACTAAGAATGTAGTACCGGTATTTTTATCTGTTACATAAAACAAACGACTGTTACATCGTAGGTTGCCAACAGAATTTTTTGCACATGACGATATATCTTTTGGTTTAGTCTGAAAGTTGCAAGGTGAACGGCACCGTCGTGCATTGCTTCCATAACTACGGTGATAGCAGCAAATATTATCGCGATGTCGTGACGTGCTAGGGGATCGAGAAAGACGTCGACGAGACGAGCTTCTAGAACGGCTTGGTTGTGTGCGTGTAGTCAGTTTTGCTAACTGACTCAGTAAGGTGTCGACTTTGTGTTCTAGAGTCTGTATTCTATCATGAGTGTCTGGTATTCTGCTAGTGGAAGCGACAGATTGAGGTGTTGACCTCTCGTACATGCGATCCGCGATTTCGGTGAGCCTTTCTATGTCAATGTCGTCGTCTCCGAAAGCAAGAACCTGCTGGATGTTTGCGGGAAGTCTTCGTAGCCATATTTGGTAAAAGAGACGTTTATCGATTTCTCTTCCGGCAACTAGGCTTTGCATATGCCTCATGAGTTGCGATGGGGTTTTATCCCCTAACTCAACATTGCTTAACAGGCGATCGAGTGCTTGCCTATCCGAAAGCGAAGTGCATCGCAGTACCTCTTCCTTCAACTTGTCGTAAGGCGCTTCTGTGCTGGGTTGAACGATGTATTGCCGTACCTGCTCGGCGACTTCGTCTGGTAGTACTGTACTCAAAATGCAGAATTTAGCTGTCTGTGACGTTAGCTTATTGCTAGCCAAATAATGTTCCAGTCGTGCAAACCAAAGATGAGGGTCTCTGGGCTTAAAAACTGGTACAGAAAGAGAAATAGTACTAACAGATCCCAGCTCTAATTTATCAGAGGTATTGGAAGACATGTTACAATTCTTAAAAAAATGGCTTAAGAGTAGCAAAATAGCAAAATTTGTGCACAATAAGAATATGGCGAAACAGAAAAATGCAATGCAGGTGCTTACCACAAATTACTGCAGGTTGTGCTATGAGCAAACACAAAAATGAGTTCGAATTGTTTAATAAATATATAGATCCGCGTGAGTTCGAATTGTTTAATAAATATATATAGATCCGCGAAAGTTAGAGTTTTAATAATCCAGCTAGTGTAACGACGGGTCGAGGTCAAAAAGTCGTCGTCGTCGGAGTCAGCAATTTGTCGTCGGGGCTCACCAATTTGTTGCGTGTTCTATTTGACTAAATGAGCGTACACGTATTTCCTAGTACTTCTTCACGTTTATCAATGTGAGCAGACGTTGTGGCTACTCGACGCCCACAACGTAAAATCAGAAGGCACTTGTGAAGAGTATAATCGTGTATTATAGCCGTAGTCAAATTTCGAAAATGTATCAAGGTAACGTTCAACAGTAAATTGGCAAATGTTTACGAAGTACATATAAAATCGGTATGTGTAAACATATAATATGAGTATGCAAATTAGATTGAAAACGTATGTTTATAGTTGGTACAGGGGTACTACAAGCTGAAGGGTGACAGTGATGCGCTCACCTTGCAAAAAATTGTCAGAGTGGTCCATAGAATGGATGCTCCCGATAAATATGGCAAAATGTGCAACCATACGCATTAGACAAACAAGCTCGAGTTCCTACGAATTAGAGGGAATAACACTTTTTAGGGGTGGCTGCGGGTATCGACGTTCGCGAGTTGTACGGATTATACTAACGCAAGATCTTATACCAACAACCACTATAGTGTTCGTTCTTCGAGTACCAAATGGTAAAGCAAAAGACCAGATTTTGTCGTCCAAAGTACGTATTATATTTCGGGACAAAATCGCGGGTAGAGGTGAATGCTTAGCTAGCTAGTAATCGTGCACGCACGTGACACGACGGAGCAACAAATGGCGGGGATGCTTGACCGGAAGCCTTCGGCTAAACAAGTCGACTTAAACAGTGACGGTCAGCATCCAATGTTGAGTGATGATTGCTGTGGTTAATAATTTTGGGGAATTATTTACCGCTACAGCTCACTCCCCCCCTAGTGGGTTTGTGAGGACCCTAAGACATGACCAGCCGGAAGTAAAAAAATCTCGATGGTTCCCTGATGGGTGAAAAAAATCTTCCGAGCGGCTTGATCGAGAGCCTGCTGGTCTGTCTGCCTATGCTAATAGGGTATCTGTACATAGCTTCCTCGATGTTGTTCGTTGGATCCCGTGCTTCGTTTGTTTCCTGTCCAGTGCCCGTTGCACCTGGAAAAGAAAACAAGAATGCTGAGAACCTTGTCAAGAAAAATGTACCAAATAAGCGTTTTTTTTACCAAAAAAATATGACATGCATCTACTATACAGTAAAATAATGTAAAGTTCAAAATATCGGGAAAAAAAATATACATCTTATATAATTTTATGTACGGTTATAGGAAAAATATCATTTACTTGTGTTAAATGACGCAACATAAAAAATTTGATGTGTCACTCAGTTATGTGAGATAGGTGTGAAGGTATTCTGGGAATCTAACGTGACGTCCAGAACGCGTTTTTTAGAGTGATCGACCGAAGGTTCAGTGGCTTTCGCCGTGCTAGGGAGTTCTTCGAAGACTGAAGTAGATTCAATTACTTGTGAATTATCGGGTACGTTTAGCTCCAGGCTAATGGGGTTACCTTCCAAGTAAGCTGGTTTCAGACGGTCGATACTGACGGTGTCTTCGCGGCCTTTTTTGTCTAAAACGAAGAATTTATCAGTACGTTTAATGACTTTAAATGGTCCGTCATATGGGGGTTCTAGAGGACGACGTACCGAGTCGCGACGAACAAATACATGTGAAGAAGTTTTTAAACAAGGGTGAGCGAAAACATCAATGGACTGTGGTCGGAGGGGAGCAGGTTTAACTGAACGCATAGCGTTTGTAAGCCTGCTGACGTATGAGGAGTGATCTACCACTGGTGGGAAGCAGGAGGGAGAAACAAACTCACCTGGCAGTCGTAGTGTTGTGCCATATACTAGCTCAGAGGTAGTACAACCAGCATCGGTTTTTAAGGCGTTTCGTATCCCTAGGAGAACTAACGGAAGGGATTCAGTCCAATGGGTGCTATTTGCAGCTGATAAACCAGCTTTCAACTGTCTGTGTAGACGTTCTACCATACCATTCGCTTGAGGATGGTAGGCTGTTGTTCGAAAACGCATACAACCAAGGATTTTAGTCAAAGCGAAGAATAAACCGCTTTCGAATTGCCGCCCACGATCAGTTGTTATGGAAGATGGGCATCCAAAGTTTGCGATCCATCTCTCTACAAAGACGCGTGCGACAGTTTCAGCAGATATATCCTTGATGGGTACTGCTTCAGGCCATCGTGTGAAGCGATCGATGCAGGTTAACATATAGGTGTATCCATGAGATTCTGGAAGGGGGGCAACTAAATCTATATGGACGTGTTCGAAACGGGCATCTGGGATAAGAAAGGTACCAAGTGGGCTTTTGGTGTGTCTTATTACCTTGCACTTTTGGCAAGCTAAGCACGTCTGTGCCCATTCCCTTACTTCTTTGTTAATACCAGGCCAACAAAACCTACTAGTTACGAGTTTGACAGTAGTTCGAATACCTGGATGGGATAAGCCATGTAACGTATTGAAGACGTTACGGCGATAACTTTTAGGCACGATGGGGCGAGGAGTACTAGTGGAAATGTCACACAGAATAGTATCCTTTCCTATACCTAAGGGTTTCTTGGCTAATTGTAGAGTTGTTTTCGACAACTCACGCTGAAGCTCAATATCTTCTTTTTGAAGACGAGCCAGTTTTACAAGGTCTATGCCGTTGATTTGGGTGAAAGAACAAATACGTGACAAAGCATCTGCCACAGTGTTGTTCACTCCGGAAACATGGCGAATATCTGATGAAAACTGTGAAACGTAATCTAGTTGTCGCGATTCCCTGGGTGAATACTTATCTGAAGTTGAGTTCAGAGAGTAAGTCAGAGGTTTGTGGTCAGTGAAAATGGTGAATTCACGACCCTCAACTGAATGTCGAAAATGACGTATAGCGCAGTACATAGCTAGAAGTTCTCTTCCGAATGTGCTGTACTTCGTTTCAGCTACTTGAAGGCGCCTCGAGAAAAAGGCGAGTGGTTGCCATTCGTTGTTAACTAGTTGTTGCAGAACTACGCCGATTGCAGTGTCTGATGCATCAACCGAGATACTCAACGGTGCCGTTGGATCCTGATACATAAGAAGGGTGGCATCTGCAATAGCTTTCTTTACCTGAGTAAAAGTATGTCGAGCAGACGTGTCGAGTTCGATAGCCTTGTTGTTCCCTCGAAGGAGATCGGTTAATGGCTGAATTAGAGAAGCACAATTAGGAATAAAACGTCGGTAATAACTTACCAAGCCGTTAAAAGTGCGAAGGCATTTAATTGTCTTTGGCTCCGGGAAGTTCAGTATCGCTTCGACTTTAGTAGCCAGTGGGCGTATGCCCTGACAGTCAATAGTGTGACCCAGAAAATCGAGTGAGTCAACGCCTATCTGACACTTCTGTATATTGATGGTAACACCATGTTGGCGTAACCTCTCAAATGCCAAGTCCAAGTGTCTAAGGTGAGTTTCCTTATCTGGACTGGCAATGAGGCAGTCGTCTAAGTATGCGTATACAAAGTCGAGACCGCGAAATACTTCGTTGATGAAGCGTTGGAATGTTTGGGCCGCATTCCGGAGGCCGAATGGCATACGTAGGAATTCAAAAAGTCCGAAAGGCGTGATGATAGCCGTTTTCGGAATATCTTCCGTTGCCATCGGGATTTGGTTATATGCTTTAACCAAGTCGATTTTGGAGAATATGGATGCTCCAGATAACGTTGCCGTCAAGTCGTGTATGTGAGGCAAAGGGTAGCAATCAGGGGTTGTTTTGGCGTTCACTCGCCGGTAATCACCAGTGGGTCGCCAATCGTTGCTATCCTTTTTCGGTACCATATGCAATGGGGATGCCCATGGACTATTCGATGGTCGAATGATGCCAAGGGTGAGCATATGATCGAATTCGTTTCTGGCAATTCTCAGTTTGTCAGGTGCCAGTCGTCGTGCTTTAGATGTCACGGGCTGTCCTGAGGTTATGATGTGGTGCATAACATTGCTGGTTATACACGGGAGGTCGTTAGATGGGCAATTCAGTTCCGGATATTTGTCAACAATCAGTTGAAAAGTTGGATCGACGATTGCTTTCATCTTAACGATTGACAAGCTAGGGCCACTGTAAGTTATGCCTTTGATAGACAAACTAGTAGTGTTGTCAATTAGTCGTTTACGGCGGACGTCTACGAGCAAATCATGATGATTAAGTAGGTCCGTGCCAATGATGGGCATTGTGACGTCAGCGATTAGAAAAATCCACCGAATAGGTTTGCGTAAACCTACGTTCAGATAGACGTATTTCCGACCATAGGTTGCAATTGGTTTTCCATTTGCAGCCTGTAGGTTGAAGTTAGGATCCTTCTGTCGATCTGCTGCTGTAGCAGGAAGGACGCTGACTTCGGCGCCTGTGTCGACTAGATATCTAGTCTGGCTCATTACATCATGGATGTAAAGTAAGCGGCTAGTGCCACCGGCGACGGTTGCCGCTAACGCGTGCCGGCGGGATAGTTTCCCACAGACTTGGAGGCTTTGCCGAAATCACAAGGTTTTCGACAACATTTCGCTTCCTTGCCATAGGTGTTGTGATACCAACACCAGTCAGGTTTTTTGAGAGAACGTGTGTTGGACTTAGATCGTCCACGTGCGTTTTGCCGTTGAGGGGATCTAGAACGACGGTTTGAGGAATTAATAGGCTTGTTTGACCTAAGCATCTGCTGGACGGAGTTGCATAACTCTATCATTGCAGAATCCTTCTTCGAAGTCTGTTCGGTAACAGAGTATACTTCGGTAACTGGCCGTTTCGTTATCTCTAGAATTCTATCTGCAGAGACAGCTAAATCATCTATGAGAACACCCTGAAGTGTCACAAGTACAGTCTGAACTGACTGTGGCAGTTTGGATAAAAGTAGTTCTCTAAACAGTCCTTCATCGAACTGACTTTGGCCAATGATCTCTTTCATTCTTGCCAGCATGCTCACGGCTGACTGATCTCCTAACTCGATGTTACGAAATAACTCATCCAGACGTTGTCGATCTGTGAGAACGTTTCTCTTGAGGATGGATGCTTTGAGCAACTCGTACGAGTTACTTACCTCTGGACTCGACATCTGCAGAGTTACGCACTTGCTGAATTCCCGCGGTAGGGCGTGAATAACTGCAAGGAACTGTGAACGCTGATCAGTTATGCCATGTTCACAAAAATCAGACTCAGCAATCTGAAACCACGTTTCAGCATTATCTGGCCAATATGGTACTAGCTGAATTGTTTTGGCGGTTGAGCGAATCCGAATAACTTTGGGGCTAGGATCACTCATGACGAAACGTATGCCGATAACAATATAGTACAAGAATAAACACAAAATGGAACGAACTCACCGGGTTTATCTGCGTGTGAATTGAAGATGTAGTTCGTGGTTGGGCTCACCAGTTTAGGGGTGGCTGCGGGTATCGACGTTCGCGAGTTGTACGGATTATACTAACGCAAGATCTTATACCAACAACCACTATAGTGTTCGTTCTTCGAGTACCAAATGGTAAAGCAAAAGACCAGATTTTGTCGTCCAAAGTACGTATTATATTTCGGGACAAAATCGCGGGTAGAGGTGAATGCTTAGCTAGCTAGTAATCGTGCACGCACGTGACACGACGGAGCAACAAATGGCGGGGATGCTTGACCGGAAGCCTTCGGCTAAACAAGTCGACTTAAACAGTGACGGTCAGCATCCAATGTTGAGTGATGATTGCTGTGGTTAATAATTTTGGGGAATTATTTACCGCTGCAACTTCCATCACTTCATACTCACGCGGAATTAGGTGTCATAGTGAGCCACGACTTAAAAACTGCAGCACACTGTCGCGCGGTGGCTGCAGGTAGTTTCAGGTCCTTATGTGCAATTCGCTGAGTCTTCGCTAGAATCACCAGAGATATGTTCACCTCCTTATATACATTTCCGATGAGGTAAAGACTAGAAAACTATATCCAGGCAGCCAGTCCTCGTCTTCAAAGGGACTCACATATCCTAGAAAGGGTCCAAAGGAAGGCAACATGTTTGATTCTCGCCATGACTAATTTATCCTAACGAGGAAAGACTAGACAGTTTAAATCTCTTCTCCCTGTCATACTGTAGGAAGAGAGGAGATTTAATCACAATGTTTAAAATTTTAAATGATAACTACGGACCTGACCTATTCTGTTTTTTCCTCCCCACCAGGTCAAAGCACCTTAGAGGACATAGCAGGAGAGTTCAACAGCGAAAAAGAAATAATATTACTGTTGAATATTGGTTCTCATAATGAGTCACAAACTATTGGAACCGACTCCCAGAAGAAGTGGTGTTTTCAAATTCACCTGATTCATTCAAGAAGGGTTTGGACAACCATAGAAATTTACTAGAAAATGATTAACATAGGCTCCAAGCCTTCGAGCCTTCCATCTTCAACCAATAAATCTGAAATCTGTTGTTGCAGGACGAGCTACGCAGAAGTTTACCGAAGATCAGGAACCTGTACCTCACAATCAATAGGCGAGCACAAAGAAATCAAATTGGTTTATACCAGCTCGTAAAAACGATAGTGGATATTGGACCTTGTGGTTGTGTGGTTTAACAGACTTCGCTACCTCAAACCGAGGATTTGATTTCATATTTGTAGGTAAGTAATCCGTGGCATGTAGATTGCATTTGTTCCAATGATTTTGGAAAAGAAAATATTAATTTTAATTGGTTCATCGAGCGACACTTCACCACTACCCGTGATATACAGCACAAGAATATCAAAAGTGGAAAATATTGGGTGATTTTGGGGCAAAATTTCGGGGTTTGGACAAGTATGTTGCATCTCATTGAAAAGTTTTACTGTGAATTTACTTTGGAAATGGAAACATTACCAATTGGTAATTTTGGAACTGTATTTAAACACTCACCTACCCACCTAGCAATGATTTCGGGCCCATTGCAGACTATTTGAGGAAGACTTCGGGTGCACATTCTGCCCATAAGGCTTTTAATAAATTATTTTTACCCTGTCCTTTTCTTTAGCATTACTAACACATGTTCGGTCTTATATGTGATATTCGATTATCTAGAAAATGGCACTTTTGCTGGGACACCATTCATTTGGTCGGTTAGTGTTTTGGACGTTGATGACATTAAAATAAGTGGTTGTCTGGACCTGTGGTCACATTTATATCCACCTCAAGTACTTTGATTTGATAGAAGGTATTCCTGGAACCTTAATCGTAACAACAACCAAATGTATAGCTATTTTCATTGATTAGGCCTACATATATTTGTCGTTTAACAGTCATAGCAACCTAATTGTGATATTTTTCTTAGCCTATAGAATGTGAACTTCTGGTTTTGAGAACGTCGTGCATCTTGCCCGGAGAAAACTTCAGATCGTTCTTTGCTACTAAACTTGCAGAAATGATAAGCCCGTGGATATTTACTAGTCTATTTGCGGATATCGGTCCTTTTTGTAGTTCACTGCACCCCATTACTCCCCTCAAGAATAGCATTAATCTCATCCTTTATCCCAGAAATCTGGAGATCTTATGTTTTGAATCTTTCTACTTACTGTATTCGTTCAACTTACTACCTTTGAGCACAAACCTACCTGACCTTTAGGGTCTGTTGTACATGCAATTCACTTGTAATCATCCACGTGCTGTAGAACATAATCGCAACTGTGTAAAATGATTATCACCTAGCATAGTCAGAAGGCGATGAAACCGTAATGTAACTAATACAGAATTTAGAATAAACCAGCCAGTTTAACTGTGAATTTCGTTTGGGTAATGAGGTTGGAAAAAAATAAGTGACTGAAGAGGGACTCGCAAACTATCGCTAATGTGTCAATAGTTTATTTGTACTTAAATTATGTCTGTTGAATTGGGATGTGAAGTCTGCAACTGGTAAACAGCTAGACATCTGACCTTTTCATGTTTTCCACTTTCAGTGACTATGTCTTACAGCCATAAAAGAGGACGGAAAGAACCGCTGAGCCTTATGGACTTGTATACTGTCCAGCAGTTCCCTCCGTCCTCTTTTATGGCTGTAAGACATAGTCACAAAGTGGAAAACATGAAAAAGCTGGTTGTCTTCGATCATAGGTGTCTGCGTTCTATTTCCAATGTTGGGTGGTATGAGAGCCACATTGAGGTCAGGCATCGAGTGCTAGGTAAGGAAGGAAGATCTATCGATAAGGATGTGAAGTTACATCATTTGAGATGGTTTAGACTTGTGTCACGTATAAACAGCCACCACCTTCGACGGGCAGTGTTAGCCACTGACATAGGATCAGGTTGGAAAAGAGCTAGTGGTGGCCAAACCAAAACATGGTTTCATCAGTCGATAAATTCCGTAATAGGTAGTTTAAGCCACATCAGGAGGTGTAAACTTCCTGACTGGTTGGGGTTCTCGAAATGGTAAGAATCAATGAAAGCTGGAGACAGTTGGTGATATGGCTCAAAACCGTTCTCAATGGCTGGCGCAGATGCATTCACTCTTTGTGATTTGCCATATTCAATTTAGCTCTATTGCTCTTCCATATTACTATTCTTCTTGCCTCACACTTGTTTATTACGTCTTTAGAGCCTCCCTTCTCTTGCTTTTTGTGCTATCTGAAGTGAAGTGTTGAAACCGGTTAGTCAACTGGTATGCAGATGCATTAATTCCTACACTGTCTATGTGGTAACCTTTCAGAAATGAAACGTCACTCAACAACCACTTCGAATTTCATGCAGTTGGCATTGAGCCATTCTTATTATGTGAGAGTTGGTGATACTACTTATCTGTCCAAACCTCGGAAGGTGGAGTGGAGTTCGAACCCGTTGCCCAATGGTTGGAAGCCGAGTGCCTAGACAAATGAGCCGTAGCTCCACCCTAAAATTTCAGAAGTCCAATCTAGCCAGAAGGCTTCAGTACCATTTTTAGAAAAGCAAAAAGTCACAGGACCATTTATCTTAGGAGGAACACTATCATCGTTAAAGGCCTCATTGTCGGATAAATGTAACAAATGGAAATATCCTTTAAGGAGTCTTAGATCTTATCTTATTGATTTTAAACATTTTTTATTTTAACACTTATCTATATAGGTATAATACTTCTGGTGAAAAACCTTTAGTCATGCTATGTCGTGTGTGCTGAACAGGAAAAAGTTACATTATTATCTGGAAAATGTCGAATCATTTCGAAACCCAAAGCTTGAACTTGAACAGTACTGTACTTCAGCTCACGTTGCAGGTTAGTTGATAAACTAATCAAAATAAACTCTCTCTATTTTTCATAGCTGATATCTTGTTTAATATTCAAATGGCCGATAATGCCTTGGAAAATATGTCAGTCGCCGACTTAGGATGCGGTACTGGAATGTTGTCAATTGGTGCCAAACTACTTGGAGCTAAGTAGGTCACCATTATTCCGTTAACTCCAACCGTAGATATCAGTTGTGTGTTTGGCTTTGAAATTGACAACGATGCTGTAAACGATTTCCAGTCCAATTTAGAAGCATACGAAATGATGGATGATACTGTAAATGTTACTTTATGTGATGTTACACGGCTTTTTCGTGACAACAAACGTAAACTTGTGGATACTGCCATTTTAAATCCTCCTTTTGGTACTAACCCGGAGAAAAATGGTAAATATAAGTGACTAACTAATTGGTGACATTCTGTAGGTATTGACATGGCATTCTTACATGTTGCGTTGTCGATCGCTGATTCACATGTATATTCTCTTCATAAAACCACTACAAGAAATGTAAGTATACTGGAGTTTTTGAGATAGTATATATTGTAATGTTCACTTCTAATAATAACAATTAACTTTGGCATAATTTACTAATACTATATATTTATATTTGTAAAAGTTAACACTGACGTGTGTGTTGTGGTATCTGTCCTTGTTAGATCAATATCTCGGAACTTCTGTCATTTCATAGGATTAGATAAACTTCGCCTGTGTTTAAACTCCTCACACTAACAACACCTTGATAATGCCTGTAGTTAATTGTTGACTAAATAGAGACAGGCAGTGCCGTTCAAGGCTTGAATGATGTTGTCCATATCAAAGCTCACTAGCCGACGATGCCAGCCCAAGGATTCAGACCCAGTCCCCACCATTTAAGTTGTCTAATGTCGAGCGAATAAGTAGTCGAGGGGTTAATGCTCTACCATTTGGGTTTCACAAAAAGATAAACTACACTAGGTAGTATCAGTTACACACTTCGATAAGCGCAGATGACCCCACCTTCAAAATCGTATATGAGTGGTAGTGATACTACCTGTCTGCTCAAACCTTGGTAGGTGGAGCTAGGTTCGAACAGTGACTCATTGGTTGTAAGTCGATTGCGTAAACTAATGAGCCACAGCTCCTATCAATGGAAAGAAACAGCTACAATTTTAAGTTGACTGTGAAACGTATCATGTTAAACTCAACAGTTTCACATAGCTTACAGGACTTCATCATGAGCTGATATCGGCTAGAGAACCATCGGTCACGCTATATCATGAATTAACTGAAGTTGGAATTCATGGACTGATCATTGGATCGGGTCCCAGTGGCTTGATGGTCTACGACCTCCCCTTGTGACCGTAAGATGATTGGGTTCGGACCCTGGCGGCGGGTGCGTACTGATGAAGAGTCCCAAACTAGGATTAAAAAAATCTGTTCAGTACTACTCCCGGTTGGTTTTCCAATGGTTCTCCAACCGATGTCTGCTGATGATGAAACCCTGTAACCAATCAAATCAAATCCCTGCAAAGCAACACTTGAGTTTCACATAGGATTATACATTACACTTAATGTCTGTTAAGAAATACAAGACTAATATACTACGCTTGGCAAAGTAATGTACACCGGGTGGCTAGACAGCGGCCAATTTAAGAAATGACGACAGGTTATCATCAATGGTTTAGGGAAGACGACACTTTCTAACTCCCGCTTCAAAACAAAGTGACAAAGTGATAATGAAGACTAAGTTCGACAAAAATCTCAAATACACATACAGAGACGACTCAACAACATAAAATGCTACCGGTTGTGGGGTTGTAAGACAGCTTTTTCCCCACTCCTTAACGGTTATCCTTACAGTTTTTGAACAGAATGTGGTGTTCAAGTGTTGGTTTGTAGGGATTTGATTGGTTACAGGATTTTCATCATGAGCTGACATTAGTTAGAGAACCATTGGAAATCCTGGGAGCACTGAACAGCTGTTTCGTCCTAGTTTGGAACTCTTCATCAGTACGCACCCACCACCTAGGTTCGAACCCAGGACCTTCTGGTTACAAGGCAAGCTAGCTCGTAGACCATTAAGTCACTGGGACCCGCCCATCCAATGGTCAGTGCGTGAATTCTAACTTCTGTCAATTCACGACATAGCGCGACCCCTAGCCAATGTCTTCGGCGAGTATCTGTCCTCACACCCGACCTGCTGCACCCTACTGGTCACGACTTCTCACTAGAACCCCAGGTAACTACCTACCTGAATAGGGCAAGTCGCTAGTGAGCATCTCATTGATGTGTTTGAGAATAACTTATGCATATGCTCCTGCTTTTATTTGTCTTCAACTTCATAGCACGTTCTACGTACAATACACAATACTGGAGCTCAAGCTAAAGTAGTTGCAGAACTTCGTTTCGACCTGCCTCGTTCCTATAAACGTCATCGTCAAGATACAGTGGACATTGCTGTGGATTTAATTCATTCATGGTTTTGAATAAATTATTACTATTATTGTTATTATTTGAGAAACATTTTTTGTACTATATGCGTAACTCTTTGTACAGTAATTATTAAAAAGGACGGATAAATAAGAAGGCGTGTGCGTTTTACTATTTATTATTTATTCTCCAACAATTATATCACGTAGCTATAATTTATTGGAAAATTAAATGTACAAGAATCACTGTTATTAATATTATTATCGTACAGATGACCAAGAACACCAACGATATCTTGGCATTTTATCAGGCAGTGTATTGTGTGGCTTAGGTACAGGTTGTGGTCGTTTTATACTTCGAGGATGTAGCGCTTCAAATTTAGCTTGTTCTTTCATCCGTGTACGTTCTGATAGACCTGGATAGGAACATTTTAATATAAATTGATTTTTTGAACTTTCATGAGTAACAAGATCGATAGGTGGACCAATTGGTCGTATTTTACGACCGAATCTACCAGTTTTACGTTGAAATAATCCACTGCGTTGTTTTATTCCACGCCATTTCTTTTCACCGAATTTACGAAATCTGTGTATAGAATAGAATAATGTAGAGAAAGATTATGCGACAGAGATAATATATGCAACCGCGTCATACTTAATCCATGCTTCATACTCCATCCAAAATAATTTCGATATCAGTAAATAAAATATACACATACTTAGGATATTATAAAGACCTTGAGGGTTTCGCATATCGATATTTAGATCTTTCAAGTTTCAGCACAGATTGATATAAGTTACAGAACCATTGGAAACCAGCATGGAGAGTACTGGACAGCTGTCTCGTCCTAGTGCTTGGGACTCATTGATAGTACGTACCCACCACTGTGGTTCGAACCCAGGTCTTTCCGACTACTAGGTAAGCTCATTCAGCCACTGCTACCCCCGACTCAATGGAAGAGTCTTCTGAACACCTTGAGCTGCAATCTACGAATGTTTGGCATGCGGTTCGCTCCCACCAAATGCAAGATGATGTTACAGGATTGGACTACACCGACTCCTAGTTTAGAAATAGGGAGTGAAGTGGTAGAGCACGTTGACCGCTTCACTTACTTGGGAAGTACCATCAGCAACAACGGGTTAATCCCTGACGAAATCTCAGCACGGATACAGAGGACTAGTTTCGCATATGCCAGTTTACGCCGTCTCTGGCGTAGACATGATATCCGGCTATCGACCAAAGGGCGGGTGTACTGCTTACCAGTCCACTCCGTCTTCCTTTATGGCTGTGAGACCTGGCCATTAAGCGTGGAAGACATGAAAAGATTAGCTGTCTTTGATCATAGGTGCCTGCGTTCTATCTCCCGTGTGAAGTGGTATATTAAGGTGGGCAATATTGAGGTTAGGCGTCGAAAAATAGGTAAGGAGGGGAAATCAATTGACGAGTCTGTAAAATTACATCGACTGAGATGGTTAGGACATGTCTTACGTATGCCTAATCATCGCCTTCCTCGACGGGCAATGTTAGCTGATATAGGGTCAGGTTGGAAAAGAGCTAGCGGCGGTCAAACCAAAACATGGCTTTATCAGTCAATGAAATCTACAACAGTTAGTCTAAGCCACGTAGGAAGGTGTAGACTTCCTGACTGGTTGGGGTCCTCGGGACGGTAAAATCCAATGGCTGGAGACAATCGGCGATATGGCTCAAAGTGGTCGTTCTCAATGGCGCAGATGCATCCACTCCTTGTGACTTATGATTTCCAATTAAACTGTTTTGTTCTTCGTTATTAATAATTCCTTTGTCTCACACCTCTGTTTACTGTCTCTATTATACATTTCTCCTACTTCCTTCTCTTGCTTTGTGTGCTACATGGAGTGTGGCGACTTGAACTCCCGCACATATGTGCAAAGTTCTATGTCGAAAACAGACAGACAGACTCAATGGCCCACGAATTCTAACTTCCACCAACTCGTGATTTTAGCGCGACTAGCACCAACCAATGTCATCGGTGAGTATTTGTCGTCCCTGCCAACCGGATGGACCCCAGTGGTCAAGACTTCTCACTAGAACTCCAGGAAACTCCGTCCTGGTTTGCAGGGATTTGATTTGCTGTTTTTTTCAAGCCTGACCACGGATTGATATCAGTTAGAGAACTATTGAAAACCAGGGTGTAGTGGACGACTGTATGCCCCAGTTTGGGACTCTACAGCAGTACGCATTCATGAACTCCCACCGTCAGGGATCGAATCCAGAAGCTTCAAGTTATAAGGCAAGCTTGTTGACTATTCAGTCAATAAGATGAAATCCAATGTCCCATCACCTTTAACTTCTGTCGATTCATGATATAAAGCGTGACCCGCCCATGCAATGTGTCATCAAAGAGTATTTGTCCTCACACCAAACTTGGTGCAAAAGTATAAAGTGTGTGGAAAACGCCGTTTAAGAAAGGTGTGTGACAGTGTTAAACAAACTCTCTACTTTGATTGGACACTATTAACTAGTGTGACGTGTCTAGTCCTCCTTTCTTTGGTGCAGACTGATTTCTATCAGTCAGGTATTTGCAATGTGGCCACCATTCTAGGTAGCTCACCATCACCACGGTGCACATTGATTTGATGATAGTTGATAGTTGGAGGTAATCGGGCACAGGAAGCGTTGCTTGACCTAGGTTCCGTGCTAGTTGGCACTCATCAGCAAGGCGTATACGCCCACTGCAGTCCTACAGGAGGTCAATCGCGAGCTCGAATAGCTCAGTGATAATGTGTCTGACTGCAGCACTGGGTGACGCCGCGGGTTCGAATCCCAGAAGGGACATGATTTCCTTCAAGGATGGAGATACGCCTTGCTGGTGAGTGCCAATTAGCACGAAACCTAGTTCAAGCAAGGCTTCCTGTGGCCGATTGTCTCCAACTATAAAATATCATCAAACTCTCTACTTTAAAATATTTCAAGAAAAACCCTCAGTTAAAAAACAGGAGCGTCGGTATTCCTTCAAATGATTCTACTATTTAGGTCCACATCATCTGTAGTTACAAGCGAGATAGGGATTTATGGTTAGAGTTATGTCATGCTTTTAAGCAACTTTTCGGGATTAAATCTATTCCATAAACCCAAAACAGCATTAGTTATGCTTAATTGTCGACTCTGTTTCTCCGCCTGAACTCTGATTGAACACCATACAGTCGTTGAGTCAGTTATACTCTTCAAATGATTATTATACTTTTCATAAACTGGCAATTTATCGCCCTATAGGAACTTAATAATATTGTACAGCAACAGAGATCTCTGGGAGCGAACCAACCCAGCAGGAACCGATTGTGAAATAAATAGGTAGGAAGAAATGGAAGAGGTGGATTGGCCATACTCTGAGGAAACCATCAAGTGACATCACTCGAGTGGAACCCGGCCGAAAGGGAAGCGGCGAGTTGGTCGTCAGTGCAAGGGTGACTTGGCGGAGGTCATGTGAAGAGGAGATGAAAGCGTGTGTGGGCAGACTTGGAGCCAGGTGAAGACTCTAGCAGAGAACCGAACGCAATGGAGACTTGGGCGGCTGAAGCCCTATGTTCCTCTAGGAATTAAAGTAAACAATAATAATCATAATAATAATACATGAACAGATTATCACTTAACGGTGAGCATTAAGAATCTTAAAAAAAAAGTGATGAATACAATTCCAGCTTACTTGAATTGATCATGTTGATGATTCGAAACTTGACCAACTACACACATACAAGATGGTAGAAGTCGATATACCTTAGAATTACCATTTCTTCTCACGAATACAACATCATCATCTTCTAGTTCATCATTAGAACCTGTTGAAGCGGACAGCTCTTCAATAGACTTTAAGCCAACATTTTTTCCACGTCGAAGAACAACTGCACTAGCTCCAGCACTTCGACAGTATACGGCACCTTGACCAGGTCTAATTTCAAATTGACTAATCATTGTACCGACTGGTAATGCACCGATAGGATAAGCATCACCTTCTTTTGGTTCAACTATAGTAGTAGGAGAAAAAGAAAAAGAAATAAATTTCACCGACTTGACTTGCTGCTTATGCAACAGTCTGAATAATTTCAAAAAATACTGTGAATGAAGCTGCCCAAGAAATCAATAATTTGACTACCGATTTCTGGTTCACTTGGTGGCTATTGATGGATAGATGTCTTGAAGTTGTAATGAGAAGTCGTGACCAGGGAGGTGGGGGGAGCACTATTTCAGAGTTAAGCAGGCAGTTCATCGGTGGCATTGGCTGAGATTAAAAAGTAGACTGACATATTACTCAGCAAACACTTCCAATTGCATGCAGCTAGCTGGCAGTGAATCATATGCTATATTTGTAAGTGCTAGTGGGTTCTTTTTATTACAACTTGATTCCACACTGTATTTTTTGGTACAGGTATGGAATTTTCAGCATGTGATAGCGGTAGCCCAAATTTTGCAGGCCGACCATAGCATATCAGGTGTGCGTCGGCTGGGTATCGAACCCCGGACCATGTGCATGATCGGCAGGGTTCAAACCCCTGACCCACTTGGTTGGAAGTCGAGCACCTAAACCAATGACGCAGCTTCACAGTTATTTATTTATTTATTTAAACACAGAAAAAAACTTGGTACAATATGGCATCAAGAAAGATGCACCACACAATAATAATAAAAAATATCTATCTTATATTAAAAAATATAAGTAGAGAACGGGTAAAGAACTTCATCTGGAGGTAAAAGTAATTTGTAGGAAGTTCAAGAATCATTCGTCAATTATTGTCGGTAAGGGAAGAAAGAAGGAAATTGCAACACGTTCGCCATTGATTACGAGTCGTGACGCATCAACCGATGCTAATCTAGTACAAACATCCTTCATCCCACGGCGCCATGTCATGGACTGACCACCCCTCCGCCTTTTCCATCCCGTCCCAGGGCTAGCGAACGGATACCCCCGGTACGGAAGCCTCTGGAATGACATTCGCAGCACATGTCCAGATGACGACACTCAGTGAATGGTGATCTCCACTGTGTTCAAACACTCGCCCCCCGCAGACCTCAGAACTACTCACGCAAGCAATTCTGCGGAGGCAGCGATGATCGAACACGCAAAGCCGCCACACATCCTCAGCCTACTCGGAGAGGCCAGGTTTCACAGGCGTAGAGCAAAAGACAGCCCTCACCGAAGCATTGTATACCCGACTTTTGACAGCCAGGCTAACGTCGCGACGGCGCCAGAGGTGGCTGAAGTTGATGTATGGAACCCTAGCCTTCATTATACGGTTGGAAATCTCATCCGCCAGCACTCACACAACTACCCAGGTACACAAACTTATCGACAACTTCAAGCGGTTCACCTGCAAGAGTGAGTGCAGGTACAGGCTTCTGCCAATCTTGTAACAGTACTTCGCACTTAGACGGCGCAAAGTACATACCATACTTACAGACACTGATCGCCAACTGATTAAGTGCGATGTCTTGAAGTTCTAACGAGAAGTCGTGACTAGGGAGGTGGGGGACACTATGTCAGAGTTCATCAGTGGCATTGGCTAAGATGAAAAAAGACTAAAATATTAATCGACAAACACTTCCAATTCCATGCAGCTGGCAATGAATCATATGCTATATTTGTAAGGGCTAGTGATACTATCTGAATGACCAAACTTCAATAGTGTGAGGCAGGGTTCAAACCGATGATACAGCTCCACAGTGACAGGGATTAGACGTACCAGTGTAACAGTAGAAGACAAGAGAGTTTGGTAAAGGAATAACATATTGGCCACTCGATACACAGATACGTCTACCATATATATGATTAGAATCACAATTTGCACATATCTTCGGTAAAAGGGGCTACTTTGTCTTTCTTTGTGGTTTCACAGGCATCTCGTTCATTAAATCCATTTCTCCGCTAATCGATATTCTTGCGGATAATTACGCATATTTATATCTGAACCTATTTATATACTGTTTATAAATCCTGTCAGAGTAACCCATGCCATAGAAGCAGAGAATCACACATGTCCACGTAAAGGAGTGTTGGTTTACCTTTTTGAATAGAGTGGAACGTCACTCAGCCTAATTGAAGCCTCACCACCTAAACCTCGGTAGGTAGGGCGGTTTTCGAACCCGTGGTCCGATGGTCGGAAGTATAGAGCCCAGATCAGTGAATCATAGCTCCATCTTTTTACAATACAACTTTTTTTTACAAAACTTATTATCCGAAGCTGATCATTAAAAGGATATCTCGATTAGACGCATACATATATGGACAAATCAATATAATAAATGTTACACACTTTACCTGGAATAGTTGGAATATCCACATGTGAACGGATTATGTCACCAGGTTTCATACTAGTAGTCGCAATAAGCCATCGTTTCACTTCACCTGAAGCTACTAATGCAATGTATGGATGTCTCCACCAGTTTTTTTTAATCTATTAAATTAATAAATTCACAAGTAGAAAACGATAAGTTCATATTGTATATTAACTTACTAATTTATTTGAAATCTGAAATGTAGCTGTGATCTGGTGTGTAAGAATGCACGTATTTCAGTGCGCTAGTGGTCTATACTAGAACGGTGCACGTTCGTAGTTCAGGGATAGAACGCTCGCCATCAACGCACATGGCAGTCGCTCGATTCTCAGCAGACTCACTCCTCGATGACATTCTGGAGTCAGCTCTGAAGAATGTGCGTGAAGGTGGTGTATATCTGCTACCTGGAGATAGACTTTTCGACCTCGAGTATGCAGGCTGCCCAAATCGCACTTAATCAGTTGGCGATCAGTGTTTGTAAGTATGGTATGTGCTTTGCACCGTCTAAGTGCAAAGTACTGTTACAAGATTGGCAGGAGTTTGTACCTGCACTCACTTTTACGGGTGAAGTTGTTGATAATTTTGTGCATCTGGGTAGTTGTATGAGTGCTGGCGGAGGGGTAACGGATGAGATTTCCAACCGTATAATGAAGGCTAGGGTGGCATACATCAACTTGAGCCATCTCCGGCGCCGTCGTGAAGTTAGCCTGGCTGTCAAAGGTCGGGTATACAATGCTTCGGTGTGGGCTGTCTTTTGCTCTACGCCTGTGAAACCTGGCCTCTCCGAGTAGGCTGAGGATGTGCGACGGCTCTGCGTGTTCGATCGTCGCTGTCTCAGCAGGATTGCTTGCGTTCGATGGCATCGTCGCGTAAGTAATTCTGAGGTTCGGCGGCGTGTGCTTGAACACAGTGGAGATCACCTTTCACTGAGTGTCGTCATCTGGAAACACCAGCTCCCGTGGCTTGGACATGTATTGCGAATGTCATTCCAGAGGCTTCCGTACCGATGGTCTCTGTTCGCTAGCCCTGGGACGGGATGGAAAAGGCGGACGGGTGGTCAGTCCATGACGTGGCGTCGTGGGATGAAGGATGTCTGTACTAGATTAGTATCGGTTGGTGCGTCACGACTCCCTGGTTGGGGTCCGCGAGATAGCTCGAATCGATGGCTCGAAACGTTATCAGATATGGCCAAGAATCGTAATCAATGGCGAACGTGTTGCAATTTCCTTTTTTCTTCCCTTCCTGATGACAGTTAACGAATACTGTCTGAACTTGTTAAACATGACTGTTTTCCTTCTTGATGAAGTTCTTTTTCCGTTTTCTGCTTATATCTTTTACTTTTGATCTATGTTGTTTTATTATTATTGTGTGGCGCATCTTTCTTGGTGCCATATTGTACCAAGTTTCTCTGCGTTTAAATAAATAATAATAAATAAACACCTCATCTGGCCGGTAGGAATCCCGGAAAGTAAGTAAGGATGGATGTGTGGCTAGCAACCTCATCCCATAAAAAGACAATACAAGCGATATCAAAACTTAAAGCTTGAAGTCCTATGTTCCACTCGGGATGCAAGAAAATAAAGAGAAAGATATAAGAGTCGCATCCAGTACCCACCGTTTCAAACACCAAAGCGTTTCGACCCTCCTTTTACGATAACCATCACTCACTGGGAATGCAGGTACGTTCAGGTAACAAGTCTCAAATAGGACGAAGTGCGCATCCTGGATTCCACCATGCGTTGCCATCCACCCATATTAGTTCAATTTAATTCTTAGACATCAATGGAGCGTCCGCACTAGGAGATAACATGACCTCTGGTAACAAGTCACAAGAGCAGACAAGTGACCAACAAACTTTCTGACAAAAAGAAACAAAACTAGATTAGAGGTAACAACATTTGGTGGAGAAGTTCGACGTACACCGCGCTTACGAAGTATTGAAGTTGGACAGGTAGACAGAGACAACCGATAGATGTTATCACTAGGAAACCTTCACTGAACGCTTCTTAATTTTGATAGAATGTGATACCACTATAACTATAGGCTATAGATAGATATTGATGAAAAATATCAGATAGTTAGTAAGTGTGATAATGATTTTAGTAGGGGTTTATAAGTTCCATCACAGATCAGTATTAGTTAGAGAATCAATGAAGACAAGCACAGAGAGTACTGGACATCTGTTTTGTCCTAGTTTAGGACTTTCAACCAACACACACCGTCAGAGATTGAACCCAACACCTACCAGTTACAAGACGAGCTCATTGACTATTCCGCCACTGGGACGGAATTTTCGCCTACAATTTCTGAGAGGGATGAGTGTAGAGTGATTTACTAAATATCAAGAAGTTATTAGTCAAAGAACACGAAAGATTGACAATGTAGATAGGTACGTATTATTGGGAGTACAACAACGCAAGCTATGTGTTCCACTTTATGCTACTGACATGCACGCACAAACAGACACATTGAAGAGATCTTAAATGAAAACATATTGAAGTACAGATTCAGTTTCTTTCTATTTCACTGGCATCACTGCCTCAACTCTGTTCTTTGCTGTTCACTAGACTTACTATAAAATGGAATACAGAGTACAAATAAAACGAATTTAAGCATTCTATGCCTCCGAATGAGTCCGTGTATGTTGTTAACGATAATTTCTTATTTGGGCATTATGAGATAATATCATTGATAACAAAGAGGAATGGTAAGATGTTTAGTTAACTCTACTACTGTGGTGAGAGCTGGCTGCTAGCCAAATCGGTAGACAGTAATTTACGTCAGTGTGTACGTCGCCAATATTGGTCGTGAGAAAAATGAAACCGAAGACTGATTCAACAACCAATCACAGCAGACTTTGCGTAGGCGGATACACAATTTGCAGATAGATAATCTGAACTTCAATAAACGGCCACAAAGAGATGAAAGATTAACACGTTCAGCGAGAAACCACCAATCAGAAAACTGTGTTTGTTTGCTTACAACGATCTATAATAATGTACATGAAAATCTATAAATATCTGTTGATGATTTCCTAAATAAACGATCTGTTGTTACACTACTACTAAATAGATGAATCTCCTTCCTACTTACTGACCAAGTATTTATGACTCAGCCAGCCTGGAGTAACCATTTCAGAAGTAGTTTAGTTTAAAACAGTTTATTCTAGCATAGATAACCCCAGCTAAATTCGGAATCGATTGTCCAGTTAGGCTGGAAAGAGATGAAATGTACTCAGAATACGATATGAAACCGACTATTGATCCGAACCGCCACCTGCAGGCAATCCCATTTTACCGAATTGATGTTCAATTAACCACAGAAAAATCTGTGATTTTAAAGGATTAGATAGCATGTCTCAGAATTGATGAAAATGTTATAAATGCATTTATGTTTCACTTGTTTGATCTCTCCTTCATCTCATATCTGATTGAATGATTACTTCTTCAAGTAATAAATGAAACAGGAAGAGCGTTAGTGTCACACAGCCGCTGAGCCCAGACGACAAATGCTTGACGCCAGTCACACACCTGGCCACTTAGGAGTTGTGTCCGTAATGAAGAACTCACCGCTGGCTACAAACATCCATGGGATAAGTCGCGATATACACATTTGCTAGTTAACCTTTACTAACCTCTCCTCCCCAGAACAGAGAGGCAGCATAAACTGGCTTACTGCTAGTCGTCCGACGGAAACAACTTATCATTATTCTCCAAATGGACGTCTTCACACTTACATCTCCCACATAGTGCAAAAAACTTACACTATGATGGTAACTGCTTCTTATCTAAGCAACCTTTTACAGTACTGTAGGACGTGAAGGAACATTTCATCCATCTGGTGTAACTCGTAGAGTCATTGAGATAAGCGAGCCCGACCACCGTTACAAGGTATAGCAGCTATCAGCCGGGCTCTTATATATCACTTTTCCACTTCTGACCATATTATCTCCACTTCTTTTACAACTTTTTTTATTTATCTGAGGTGTGTTCACATGGACCAATAAGCTAAGGTTAGATTTTATTTGAATACCATATATACCAACTAAAGACCGAATTTAAAAAGGAGGTTAGCCGTCAACCCAAATACCTCAGTGGTAGTGTCTCTGAATGCAGCAAGTACTACGTGACGCGGATTTGAATCCCGAAGGAGATGTCAGTTCCTTCAGTGCTGCAGATATGCCTTACAACTAACGACTGCCAACAAGCAGGAAACCTGCGTCCAACGCCTCTTTCCAATTGGCTCCAACTACCACCTAACATAAACTGCTGTAATTATTGTATATTATAATTAATAAAAGTGTAGAAAGCAATAAACCAGAATAGGGGAGGTGTAACAGCATAGAAAATCTTGTCTAGTTCACGAGGTCATTAGGCGGTCATGCATCTGAAAAAAGAGGAAAGGTTAGGAGTGGAATTAGCAACCCTCCCGCCCCCCGACAAAAAAAGACAAAAACAATCCATCAGCTACAGAAACTTCAAAATATAGAGAATAAACTTATTCCTCTCTAGGATCGGAGAGATGAAATGATGCAGACTGACGAAATCCACTGGGAAGCAAGGAAAAGGAAGGACTTCACGTGGAAATCAGGAAGACAGAGTAGAGGTGATGAACATACACTCAAGTACCAACAACAATGAGCAGCAATCCCTATCAACCGAAGAAATCTAAAGGAAGTCAACAATAGTTTCAAATACAGCTGACAGCACGGATGACGATGTCAAAGCCAGGTAGGCTTTCATTAATCAGAAACTAGTGTGGAAATCTGTTACAATCAGCGTGAAGAGTAACATTAGGATCGGTTGGTTGGGCAGAAGAGATAAGCAAGAAGGAGCACTGACAGTCAACCAACCAAGAACCTATAGCGCAACAAATATGCGTCCTATCTACCGTGTGAAGTGGTATAATAAGGTGAGCAATACTAAGGTTAGGCATCGTCGAGTGCTAGGTAAGGAGGGGAAATCAATAGACGAAGCTGTGAAATTACATCGACTGAGATGGTTAGGATATGTGTTACGTATGCCTAGTCATCGCCTTCCTCGACGGGAAATGTTAGCTGATATAGGGTCAGGCTGGAAAAGAGCTAGCGGCGGTCAAACGAAAACATGTCACCAGTCAATGAAATCTACAACAGTTAGTCTAAGCCATGTAGGAAGGTGTAGACTTCCTGACTGGTTGGGGTCCTCGGGACAGTAAAAACCAATGGTTGGAAACAATTAGTGATATGGCTCACAATGGTTGTCAATGCCTGATGCAGATGCATCCACTCCTTGTGACCTATAATTTCCAATAAAACTATATTGTTCTTCGTCATTACTATACTTTTGTCTCACACCTCTGTTTACTGTCTCTATTATGCATTTCTCCTACTTTCTTCTCTCGCTTCGTGTGCTACATGTAGTGTGGCGACTTGAACTGCCGCACATATGTGCAAAGTTCTATGTGGAAAACAGAAAGACAAATACGCAGAGGGGAATGAAGATGGCCTGGGCAAACAGTGAGACGGGTGAGTGGCACCAGGCTCTAGAGAGAAGCATAAACGGGTTGATCTTAGTTAGGTATCGGGGTGATATGGAGGAGGTCGTCTGAAGAGGAGATGAAAGCCTGCTAAAGAGGATTGCAGAGATGAGGGTGGAAGCGAAATGCGCTGATGACGTATAAAAATTCCACTCGGCACCCAAAGGAATAATAATAACAGCATAGACCGAATTCGAATCCATCATCTTTCATTATCCAACAGAACACTTACTTGTAATACTATTTCTTCAAAGACTTTTTTAGTCGGTAAATGCCTAGAACGATTATGATCCACCATAAACCAAGGACGATTTAATCCAGTTGTAACATGTTTATATTGAATCTTACCTGAACAGGAAAATAAGATTTAAAAATTATTATTATTATTATTATAAACATTCATCAATTCAATTGAATTTCAGATTTTTCCCGTCGATTGATTGGACCGAAGTGCTCGGTCTCAGGTTGACTGGGTTCGAGCCTCGGTGGGAACATCATCACTCACTGAGAAATGCAGGTACATCCAGATGGCGAGTCCCAAATAGGACGAAATGCGCATCCTGGATTCCACTGCTAGTCACCATCCACCAATTAAATTCTTCAATTCAATTTGTATTTTCCTGTAGAATGATTGGACCAAAGTGCCCGGCCTCTGTTGACATGCCAGGTCCTTGTGTGGAAAACTTCAACGATATCTGAGTATCAGTATAGATACGATCACTTACTGGATGGGGTAAATCGAAGACTTACAAACGAAAACCGACAAACTGGTCGAAGAAGCAGCAAAGACAGGACTCCAGGTGAACATAGACAAGACGGAAGTTATGAAAATAACCAACCAACAACAACAGCAACATCCAGCGCCAATCACCATCAACGGGAGGGATTTGAAAGAGGTTACTTCTTTCACTTATCTAGGTAGGGAGCATTGTCTCAACTACAGCAGGAACGGACGAGGATGTCAAATCGAGAATCGGGAAGGCGAGAAACACATTCATCAACCTGAAACCAATCTGGAAATCTTCGTCACTCCTCAGCATCAACAACAAAATTCGGATTTTGAATACGAACCTCCAGTCAGTTCTTCTATACGGATCAGAAACTTGTCGGGTCACAAAGAATATTTCCAACAGCCTGTTGCAGACCTTTATCAACAACTGTCTTCGCTGCTATACTGAAGATCAGATGGCCGGAAAGAATCACCAACAAGAAACTATGGGAAGAAACAAAACAAAAAGCAATCGCTCAACAAATATGCAGGAGAAAGTGAAGATGGATTGGACACTCGCTGAGGAGGCCGTTGGGTGACATCGCGCGTCAGGCCAACGCTCGAGTGGAACCCGAAAGGGAAGCGGCGAGTGGGACGTGAGTGCAAGGGTGATATGGAGGAGATCGTGTGAAGAGGAGTTGAAACAGTATGGACTAACATGGATGCAAGTGAAAAGTACAGCAGAAGACAGAAGCAAGTGGAGATGTGCATTTGAAGCCCTATGTTCCACTAGGAACCCAAGGGAACAATAATAATAATAAATACTGGATGGGGTGCAGGTAAATCCAGACGACGAGGCCCTTACAGAATGGAATATGCATCCTGGATCCCTATGCTAGTCATCACCCACTAAATTACCTGAAGAATATTATTATTACTTACTCAAATAATCCTTTGGTGTAGGGAAAAATAAAACCAACATAATTAATGACTAGTGCTCACAACCTCTGTCTCTCTCTCTTTCGTAGACGAATATCGATAACATTTTGAAGTGATAGGTTGGAACACCACACCACCGCCGCCTGGGAAGCAGCACGTACATTCAGCCGACAAGTTCAAAACAGGACGAAATGCGCATCCTGCATTCCACCGTACTAAACCATATCACATTTCAGTGCATATTAAAGTCTATATATCAAGAAACCGAAACTAACCTGACACAGACAGACAAACAGACAGAAAGAGAGCAAAATACACCCAAATTGTAATAGTTATTTATGTTGAGAGTTGAGAGACTTTAGATTCGAAGAACATCCTACATATTTATTGTGTCACGCACAAATTGCTTGAATTACTACATCAAAAAATGGAGAATTTCTTGCATAAATCATCCCCTGTGTCTTACAATCTATTAATCCATGTATCCTACCCATTCTTCTGTATCCTTTCCTCTTATTCTTCCCAGTGTTTCTCAGAGAGAAAAAACTATCCCATACTACATAGGATTTTGAAAGCATTAAAACAGGGTAGGTGGTATACCTTTGAGCCAGTTAACGGACTCAGTTGTTCGTGCAAGCAGTTAGCTATGGATAATGCTATCGGATACTGAACATCCTCTCTACTAGCAACTTTTTCCCCGTATGTCTTTAGGAATATTATAACAGAGTGTTACTGGGTTGTCTAGAATGCGCCCTAAGACACGACACTGTGACCAAATGATCATTTTGAAGTATCCCCCACCACACTGAGATAGATCAAAAAGTTAAACTACAGGAAAAGAAGACAACCGACGACAACAATTATGAGACAAAATACATGGTATATCATGTTTACAAAACATCAGGAATTTATACCATAAATAAACAAATCTGATAGGTTATATGATATCATAGTCCCCCAGAAAACTAAGCCAAAAATAAACAAATCACAAACTGTCCAATTAGATCAGGTTATTATATCATTGCTTGCATAAATAACGACCGACTTCACAGTTAACAAAGAAGACTTGTCTATCTTAACAAGGCAAAAGTAGACTTGATTTCATTCGAATTTATGGTTGTATAGATACTAAATACGAAAGTTCAACCATACCATATTTTGCACGGGCAATGTTTAAACAGAGCATGTGCATGATCTGCGAGATCATGCACATGGTAAGGGGTTCGATTCCCGGCGAAAACGCACTCCTTTACCTCGCTAAGCCAGAAATAATGCTGGTGAAGAGGAAAGGTTGGGCATGAGGCTAGCAACCCCATCCTGTAAAATAAACACTGCTACAGAAACTTCAAGCCACTAGCTTGAAGCCCTATGTTCCACTGGGAAACGTGAAGGAATAAAAAAATGTGTAAAGAAAACAACTAAGAAACCCACCTTTGTAATCTATATATACACAGTAGGGAGTAAAGACAAATACTCGCCACCGACGAAATTGGCTGGAGGTGGTTACGCTAAACTCATGAATGGGCAGAAGTTAGAATTCATAAAGTGGCCATTGAGTAAGGTCCCATTGGCTGAATAATCTACCAGCTTACCTTGTAACCGGAAAGTCCTGCCTTCGTGCCCCACACTGGTTGCGTACTACCGATTAGTCGCAAGCACTGGGATGAGACAGCTGTTCAGTACTCTCCATGCTGATTTTCAATGGTTCTCTAGCTGAAATCAAACTCTTGAATACAGCTAATTATTTCTAGGAATCACTTATGCAATATTATAACCACATTAGTAGTTTTGTTGACTTCAGTTTCTGTCATTATCTACTTTTCGAACTTTTAAATGGTTTCAGGAGTGAAATTCTTTAGTTCCCAGAGGAACATAGGGCTTCAACTGCACTTCTCCACTGCACTCGGTTCTCCCCCCAAACGTTTTCACCTGGCTCCGCATCTGCCCACATGCTTTCATCCGCTCTTCACATGACCTCCACTATGTTATCCTTGTACTAACGACCAACCCACCGCTTGCTTTTCGGGTTCCACTCAAGTGGCTGGCGTGTGATGTCACTTGGTGGTTTATTTTCTCAGAGTATGGCCTTCAATCCGCTTCCATTTCTTCCTGCATATTTGTTGCACAATCGGTTCCTGGTTGTTTCGCTCCCAGAGATCCCTGTTGCTGATCTTTTTTGACCAACCATCTGAAATTGAGCGAAGTATTGAGCGAAGACAGCTAGCTGTTGATGAAGGTCTGTAGTTTGTTCGAAGTGTCCTTGTGACGCGGCGCCAAGTCTCTGACCCGTATACTAGCACTGAATAAAGTGATTATCTCATCATATACGAACATGAGAAGAGGAGAAAGAGAAAAACGAAATGAACATATACATATATACATATATCTACCATCAGGTCCTCTTCCTCCAGTTCGTACCAATGGTAAAGCATCCACAGTGTATTGATTTGGATCTCTTAATTTACATATTGCCCAATAACGACTAACTGGTCGAGGATACGTAATACCAGGATGACGATTTAAACTGCAACTTGTCGATAAATGACATTTACCATTATTATTATCAGTCTGTAGAATCTTCAGTCTAAACACGCGTTTTTTTTTAATAAATAAACACGAGGAGAAGAAAATAAAAAAAACAGAAAAAAAGAGAAAATTCAAGTTTACTAGAATGAAAATTATTTCATTTTTAGCATACATTTAGAAGCGGATTTAATTTAAAAAAAGAGAAAAACATATTTTTAGAACCAGGTGGGATTCGAACCATGAGACCTAATGATTGAAAGTCTATTGTTTAAGAGCCTCCAAAGCCTCAGGATGGTCGGGGGTGGGTGCCTTGCGCTGCGGGTTGGCCATCCCTCCGCACACCTCTTGAAATGCTCCCATATGACCGGGCGTCTTACATAGCCTCTCCTGAGGAAGTCCTACTCACTGCCTTCACGTGGCGGAGGTGTTTTTCACCAAAGTGAGAGGGCGAAAGCGGACGCCCGGCGCTCTTCACCGGGTTGACTGTCCATTGGATGACAGTCTAGGGGAGATGGCTAAACCCTGATTCAAAACCTCCAACGACTGGCGTATGAAGCTCACCGGCAGACGTATGGACAAAGGGCTTGTTGGATGTCCTGGATGTCTGACCCCATTCAAAAAGGTGTATGAACCGAACTCCGGTCACCGGCTGCCAATGGATAGTGGACTCCCTACTCCACTCCTACTGCCTTGTAGGTCACACTTGGTTGTGTAAAGGCTAGAGCTGCACTCTCAAACAAAAGGCCGAGCGATTCTGGGGACATCACTCGTACCAAATTCCCATGAAACTTCATGAACTCTCTCCGTCTACGGACTCCGTCTGTGGAACAAGAATTGGATAACCCTGTCGCAAAACCTTGCATCAGATCGCCGCGCCTGGGCAGCGATGATTCGAGATGTTCATGAAGCCGGCTCATCCTTCCGTAGGAGATAGCCGAAGTAAAGTAAGGTAAGTAATCAACCTTATCGTCAATACACTGTAGTAAAATAAAAAAATAATTCAGCAACATTCGTAAACACAGACTTTATCCTTTATAGAAAGCAAAAGATGTAAACGATAAGTTCAACATCTCATGAAGTTGAATTATTCTTGTATAATGGAGTGTAGATTTATAGCTCTGATGGATAATATTGATGTAGTTGTGTTCTCTGAGCTGATGACCTTGAACGTGATTGGTTGTCTTTGTGTATTTTCTCACCCTCTAGTGTAAACTAAACGGTGTGATGAAAACACACAAAAACAACCAATCACGTTCAAGGTTACCGCCAGGGGAGATGACCAATAAACCCGTGGAGAAAATTTAAAAGATCACATCAAATTGAAGTTTGCGCTGAGGATGTTGCCTAGTCATGCAATGAAAGTCTCGCAAGTAAACCATTCAGCTCAGAGAATACAACTACACAGAAATTATTCTTGTGCTTCAGTTTAGATTAGGTCACAGACCAACATCAGTCAGAGAATCATTACAAGCCTAAGAGTACTGGACAGCTGTTTCGTCCCAGTTTGAGACTCTTCATAAAGCGCACCCAGCTCAGGGGTTAAAACCTAGGACCTTCTAGTTACAAGACGAGCTCGTAGACCATTACGCAACTAGGACCCCATCCAATGACCAGTCCATGAATTCTAACTTCTGCCAATTCCTGATATAGCGCGACCACTTCGCAGTGTCTTCGATGAGTGGTGAGGCAGTAACTCATCGAAAAAAGACACTGCGAAGTGGTCGCACAATGTCATTAAATTGGCAGAAGTTAGAATTGTACTGATGAAGAGTCCCAAACTAGGACGGAGGAAACAGCTGTCCAGTACTCCCTGCAGGTTTTCCAATGGTTCTCCAACTGATGTCAGCTCCTGATGAAATCCTCCAACCAATCAAACAAAATCCTTACAAAACCAATACATGACAATTTATGAAGTCTTTGACTCTTACTTTCAGTCACATAATGGAAGTGTAGACTGCCTGGTTGAAGTCCACGGGTTGCTAAGATCCAGTGACTGGAGACTATTGGTGATATGGTTCAAAATCATTCTTTGTGACCTCTGACATCTTTAATTCCTCGACTCTTTCCATATAACTATTCTTTCTCTTGCACATTTATGCTCACTACAGTTCCTTTGAATTTCTTACTTCTCCCCTTCGTCTAATTCTGTGTGCTGCATGGAGTGTGACAACTTGATCTGCTTCACTTCTGAGCACAGTTCAATGTTATAACACAGTTTGATGGTTAATAAACATTTCACACAGCATAAAATGAACAATACTCAGTGCCAGCACAAATAACTTACAGAGTAGCTTATGGGAGAACAATTACGTAATTTAAGATTTTAACATGCTTCCATCAAAATGTTGACTCTAAAGTTCACTCAAAACAGGGGAACACTTGCGACGACGTAAACAGAGTACAGGAACACTTCTTTTCTTATTTTTTTGTGTGGTTGTATTCTCCAAGCTGGATTGGTTTAGTTGCAAAGCTTTCGTTGTCTTGCTGGACAACATTCCTTAGAGTCTCCTTAAATTGGAGCACGTGTTGACGGCGTTGTCTAGTGGGATAATGAAAGCTTCACGATTAAACCATCCAGTTCAAAGAACACAACTACAGTAAAATTATCCACCTGAGCTACAGATCTTTTCCATTATATCTAAACACTTCTTTTCCAATTCCTTAGCGCCCCAAGTGGAATATTCGGCTACATATTTGACTAAAGCAAGAACAACAGTGGTTTGTGCAGAATAATATGGTACCATCATTGTTTATTTCGTTGGCTTCTCATCAGCTGCTGCTTACAGCCTAAATAAATTATGAAGTTTATGTACAGAAGTCGACAGATACCCTTCTCATGTTAACAACTCCAACTGTGTATACAAATTGACGTGTATCTGCGGGAGCAGTTACATTGGGAGAACAGAAAGAAGCGCACACCTCTGATTTTCTGAACATGTGCCGAAAAGCCTACGTCTTAAGGGAACGAATTCATATAATAGCGCTATTACCAGATATCTCCAATACGGGTCATGAGGTGGAAATTGCGAAATCCTTTGAAATTATCAACAGATAAAGGGGCTCGATTTTCCTCAAGTTTGCCGAAGCAATTTCTATCAAACGCTTGAAACCAGATTTATGTGTTCAGAAAGAAGCAGTTGTTAGTCTTTCCTTGCCCTGTCTGGTAACTGGATTTCTTTATTCTTTCTTTCATTTGATTACGTAATCTTTGGCTTTAACCTCACCCCTTTGACATACTGTGATTTTGTTTGTCTCTTGTTTCTATGATTTGAGTTGAACTCAGTACATTGTTACCTAATTTATTAGTCACTCAGCATCTTACTCATCTCTCGTCTTTATTACGTAACTCCTTTACCATTGTATGCATACACTTATTTTGTTTAAACTTGAACTGCCTGTGTAAAAACTATATAAGCGCAATTTTCTGAGCACTGTTCACTAATTGCGGAACTTTCTGTCAACTGACATCATGAAAAAATTTGCAAGTATGTTAAAACGTTTCTGTACATAAACCTCATAATTTATTTAGGCTGTAAGCAGCAGCTGATGAGAAGCCAACGAAATAAACAATGATAGTACCATCTTCTTATTCTGCACAAACCACACTGTTGTTCTCGCTTTATTCAAATTCATCAAAGGGAATAAATGCATGAAGTTACATATTTGACCACTGAAGTTTAAGTAACCATGGTACTGTTTTAACAGGGTGGGGTTGCCAGCCCCACGATCAGCCCTCGCACTCTACCACGTTTTTTCTACAGACTAGGTAAGGTTGAGAAGTGAGTCAGTGGCCGGGGACTGAACTCGGATCACGTGCATGGTTGTGAATCTATACTACTGGCCATAAACAGTGATGTCAAAGAATTATTTGCTTAAGAAAATTCTGGGAGTACTGGACAGCTGTTTCGTCCTAGTTTGGGACTCTTCAGCAGACCCAGTGGCTTTATGGTATACGAGCTCGCCTTGTAACCAGAAGGTCCTGGGTTCGAATCCTGGTGGGTGCGTACTGCTGAATAGTCCCAAACTAGGACGAAACAGCTGTCCAGTACTCCCTGCAGGTTTTCCAATGGTTCTCTAACTAATGTCAGCTCATGATGAAAATCCTGTAACCAATCAAATCCCTACAAACCAACACTTGAATAAGAAAATCCTTTCATTTTTTTCATTCAGAAAAACCAAAAATGAGAAGTACAACTCACGCATTTGATTGCACTACCGTAGAATTTAATGGTTTCAATAAGTTGAATCCTCCAATAACACTAGATAATATTTTTAAGTGCTTGAAATTCGTGGAAAAATTCATTTAAACACCTAAAATCAGAGAAGGAAAACAAAAAGAAGTTGGGGCGTGGGGAATTAAATGCCTTAGATGTGGATAAATTCAAAACTCTCATATATTGAAATACCGACGCCACATGGATAACGAAATGAACAGTTGTCAGAAGAAAGCACAATCGAAAAAAGTGAGTGTCAAAAAAAGGATGAAACATTACAAAAATAAGTGAACTATACATAGATTGGTCATTGGGGGAGGAACCAATATCATTTGTCTAGTCCTGAATTAGTGCGTCGGTGGCACAGCCGTAGAATGCTCGCCAACCACGCAAGTGGTCCGGGATTCGATTCCCGGTCACTGACGCGCTCCTTTACCTCGAGATATAAATATATATACATATTTATATATATATATCACGGGTAACATCAACCTTTTTTTCCTTTACTTTCTCAGTGGAACATAGGGCTTCAAGCTAGATGCTTAAAGTTTCACTAGCAGCAGCATTTATTTTTACGGGATGGGGTTGCTAGCCCTATGGCCAACCTTCCTTCTTTACCAGTCTCATTACTGGCTTAGCGAGGTAAAGGAGTGCCTCGTCGGCCGAGGATTGAAACCCGAACCACCTGAGTGATTGGCGAGCATTCTACCACTATGCCACCGACGCCCAAACAACCGACTGCTCAACATATATGCAGAAAGAAATGGAGATGTACTGGACACACACACACACCAAGGGGATCATTGAGTGGAATCGCATACCAGGCCCTTGAGTGGAATCTAAATTGTAAAACGAGTTGAGCGTGGATCCAAGGGTGATATGAAGGAGATTGTGTGAGGAGGAGATGAGAAGAGCTTATTGACAATCATGGAGCCACATAAATAGGACTGCAAACAAAAAAGTGAAGTGGCGATGTGGTTTTGAAGCCGTGTGAACTCAAGGGAACAGTAACGATAAACTGACGATAAAACATGTAGTCCCACAAGTGGTTTCCATGACTACTGCTACTGCTGTTATTAACGATCAGGAAAAGAATATCGACCTCTAAGAACATTTTATCTGTCTGCATGTGTATTTTCGACATAGAACTTTGTACCGATGTGCAGCAGTTCAAGTCGCCACACTCCCTCCTTGTAGCACACAAAGCAAGAGAAGAAATGCATAATAGAGACAGTAGACAGGGATATGAGACAAAAGGAATAGCAATAACGAAGAACAATATAGTTTCATTGGAAGTTATAAATCAAAAGGAGTGGATGCATCTGCAACAGCAAGTGACAACGATTTAGCCATTTCATCGATTGTCTCCAGCCATTGGTTTTTACCGTCCCGAGGACCCCAACCAGTCAGGAATTCTGCACCACCTACGTGGCTGGCTGAGTTTCAACTAACTGTTGTGGATTTCATTGACTGATGAAGTCATGTTTTGGCTTGACCACTACTAGCTCTTTTCCAACCTGACCCTATGTCAGCTAACATTTCCCGTCGAGGAAGGCGATGACTAGGCATACGTAACACATGTCCTAACCATCTCAGTCGATGTAGCTTCACAGTCTTATCAATTGATTTCCCCCTCCTTACCTAGCACTCGACGACTAACCTCAATATTGCTTATCCTTAATATGTCATTTCACCCGCGAGACAGAACGCAGACACTTATGATCGAAGACAGCCAACCTTTTCATGTCTTTCACTTTCAATGGTCGTGTCTCACAGCCATAAAGTAGGAAGGAGCGGACTGGTGAGCAGTACACCCGCCCTTTTATGCAACAACAACAACAACAGTCCTTACTTTACCTATTGGTTGAGAATGAAATCAACTGCAATTCAAAGATTAATATATTTGCATATAATAAAACACTAAATTAAATAAATGAATAAATATTTTGTATATCAAGCATACAAACTGATATTATGATTCTTCAAACAAAACAAAATAAAGGAGAGAAAAAAATCAATTTCATTGATTTTTCTATTTTTATTTTCACATAATACAACAACACTAACTGAATTAAATATATATACACACGTGGGGATCACAGTTACTACTACCATTACATGATATGCACAGAAGTCGATTCTATTGTACATAATATGAGGTAGGAGAGAAGTGAGAAAACAGGTACCTATTACTTATAAAATGACTACATAATAACTGACTATGCAGTACTAACTGTACAGCTAACAGATACAGTGTGTTTGTGTGTTTGAATGCTACTACATACGATCACAGTATGACGTAACAAGACGACAAAGGTCAAGCTACATCCACACAGACACAAAAAAAGATTTAAATGCCTGCAATACTTCGGCAATCATTTACAGAATTATCATCCTCAGGATGATGGCGATGGCTATAAGGATTGGCTGTAGTTGTTGTCGGTGTTGATGAGTAAGCTAAATCCAGTAACTGAGGTATCAGCTTCTTCTGTATAGTCGACTTGTCAACACTGTCCAAATGAAGAGAATGAAATAGACCAGAGGTTTTAGCATTTTGCATTGTTTGATGTAGATTTTTTCTATACAGCGGATCATAATGTTGTCGAATTAATCCGCTGACAAGGCCAGTGTAATCACCACAATTGAACATTTCAATCCATTGATTAATTAACTTTGCCGGTTGATATTTTTCTAACCTTTTTTGATTGATTATAAAAAGGAAGAAATAAAAGAAATATCAGAGATCAGTGTGAAATATTCCCATATCATGAATTGAAAAGTCAATCTGAACGGAGAATATTCTTTCAATACATCCTTCTTACAATTATAAAATATAATATTTGTTGGCGCTGCAATAATGATAGCCAGTTATGCGGCGGATACATTCATTTTTACGTAGAATAACAGATTAGTTATGGGGTGTCAAAATAAAAAGTCGTATTTGTGTGACAAACGTGCTAGGGCGCACGATTAAGCAGGTTCGTCTACGGGTTTGAGAACATTTACCAGCTTGGTTCAGCAAGGGGGGGGGGGGAATTAAGTGCATAAAAAGCTCGATACTGGACGTAGCATCGATGTCAACACAGCTTTCAGGTTTATATATCGAATTCCGAAGACATTACCACGTACAGATAGCTTACGTCTGCTACGCATAGCTGAAGCTGTTGCAATAAGATCAACTAAGCCGGAGTTATGTATCCAAAAAGAACGCATTCAGACGCTATTCCTATAGTGGCCAAATTTGGATTAATGTTTCTTCTTCTCACCAAGAGCGGTTCTTCCCCTTAACCCTCTTGGATTTTCTTTTTTTCTTTGCTTATTATTATTCGTCATAATTTATGCCCTTCATGCAAAGATTCCCTCAATACTATCGAATTTTCCATTTATACTATCCGAACTTATTATTAGTGATATTATCCTTTTTCTCAATATATGCTTTCACCTGCTTCACTTTACATATTCGTTATTTCATTATGAACCTCTCATTGCAGTCTTACTATCTCCTCCTTAATACATACCACTTCGTACTAGCCACTCACCTGACACCTTTTAGAACCTTGAACTGACTTGTCAATTTTCCTACCCCACATTTTACAATATTTTGTTATCGATTTCAGCCTAGCACGTTTGTCACACAAATACGACTATTCATTTTGACACCCCATAACTAATCTGTTATTCTACGTAAAAAATGTATCTGCCACATAACTGGCTATCATTATTGTAACGACAACAAATTATGAGGACTGACGCTACTACCCCCAATTGGGGATATTAGTGAAGCGAGTAGAGAGGGACTGGAACCTCTGACCTATCCTACTGGCTGGGTTCAAATGTGGAGTTCAGATCCTGAAGTTATTATATGTATGAACTCAATTGTTAGGGATAGATGTTTCTTGCATACACTACGATATGAAGCAAATTAAGTGGGAGCGTGTGTGCACGTGAACTGACAACTGCTATCCAGTTACCCTCAAGGTTGAGAATCAGAAAGAGTCCTACTGGACTGGTATAAGTCATTGATTATCGAAATATACAAGAAGAGAGAAGTCTTCCTGTGAGGGATTAGCTTGACTAATATGGTACTTCTACTAGGTGAAGACGCTGATAAAATGCAGAGTCTTCTGAACACGTTGAGCAGCAATCTTCGAATGTTTGGCATGCGATTTTGCGCCCTCCCGCCCTAAAATGTAAGACGATGCTACAGGACTGGACTGGACTACATTGATTCACTCCTAGCTTAAAGATAGGCAAGAGTGAAGTGGCTGATGAACCACCTCAGTTTTTGGGGAGTTGCATCAGCTAGCACCAGTTGGTTGACCGTTGACGAAATCTCAGCACGGACACATAAGGCTCGTTTGGCATATATCAACTTACTCCATCTCCAGCTTAGTAGATGTGATATCCGGCTGTCAACCAAAGGATGTGTGTACTGCTCACCAGTCCGCTCCTTCCTACTTTATGACTGTGAGACACGACCATTGAAAATGGGAAAAAAAATGGAAAAGGCTGTCTGTCTTCGATCACAAGTGTCTGCGTTCTCTCTCCCGTGTGAAGTGGCATAATAAGGGTGAGCAATATTGAGGTTAGGCCTCGGTCGAGTGCTAGGTAAGGAGGGGAAATCAATTGACGAGACAGTGAAGTTACACCGATTGAGATAGTTAGGACATGTGTTACTCATGCCTGCCTAGCGATCATCTTCCTCGACGGTCAATGATAGCTGACATAGAATGGATCAGAATGGAAAACAGCCAGTGGTGGTCAGACCAAAACATGGCTTCACCAGTCAATGAAGTCCACAACAGTTAGTTTAAGCTAGCCAGCCACGTAGGAAGGCATAGACTTCCTGACTGGTTGGGTCCTCGGGCCGGTAAACACCAATAGCTGGAAACAATCAGTGAAATGGCTCAAAATCATTGCCAATGGCACAGATGCATCCACTCCTTGTGACTTACAATATCCAATAAAACTATATTGTTATTCGATCTTACTATTCCTTTTGCCTCATATGTCTGTTTACTGTCTCTATTTTGCATTTACTTTTACTTTCCTCTTTTGTTTTGTAATCTGCATGGAGTGTGGCGACTCGAACTGCTGCATATCGATGCTAAGTTCTATGCTGAAACCAGTCAGTCACTTATTCGAGCCCTCTGGGCTGAGTCGATTCGGGTATACGACTGATGAAATCATTCCCAAACGAGTGAAACGGCTGTGAAGTCTCTAAACTTGCACTACTACTGTCAGATGTGAATGCATTCCAACTACCCATATTGTTCAGCAGCGTATGTCATCACTGTATGTCGTTTGCTTTCTTCATTACCAACTTATGGTATGAAGAAGATCAAACAGTGTAATCTGAAGATCTTTGGTTTCTATAAGGAACCATTAAGTCTACGAGAGCAAATGATTCTACCTGGCTGGAACAAACCTCGGTAGATGGAACATGCTCCGATACTCTGACTAAACCTAAACCAGTGTACCATAGCTCCACTCCAGTGTGAGTAACTGGTTAGTATCTGCGTCCTTCTACATAGTAAGTTTGACCTCATAGATTGGTACACGAAAAATTGCTTCCACGTAACTACTGAGTTTTAACTAACAAACTATCATATAAAAAATCAATAACAGGATTGATCACGAGCTGGGAGTGTTGGACAGCGCTGCTTTTTCTTCGGCAGTACGCGCAACCACCACCGGGGGGTTCGAAACCAGGAGCTTCCAATTACAAGGCGAGCCAGTGGAACTCGATCCAATGGTCCACGAATTCCAATTTTCGCCAATTCGCGGCACATAATATTTAGCGCGACCATCAGTCCCTGTCACAGGCCAGTATTCGTCCTCTTGTCCAGTGTGCTCCCATGTTTTCCAATAGTTCCCTCTAACTGTGATGCCAACTCGTGATCAATCCTGTAATCGACCAAATCCCTGGAAACCAACACTTGATAAGAAATATATGTGTAAAACTTGGGCACTGTGGCAGTATGTAATTCCATATTAGATTGTTTATTAGATGTATCACACAGTGAAGAAACAGTATTATTTACTGGATGACACAGTTTCGAACAAAATTTATTGTTCATAATCGTATCAACTGTAATCACACGACTTTGAAACTTGAGTTTTATAGTTTTCTTTGTTCAGTCCTATTTGTCGTCGTTGGGGTAGTAGAATTTTCCAGATATCTGGGTGGACAGGTGTTGAATCATTCCTATTACACGTATTTGCAGTTGATTCGATAAACAAAGCTTCTGTTATCAATCTCTCCCCATACCCTGTGACATTAGATTTTAAAACTGTCATCTTATCCCATCCTATTGTATGGTTGTGTGTAACTGCATGTAGTGCTATAACTGAACTATTCTCTAGATTTCTTATCTTATTCGGGTCAACCAATCTAGATTTTGCTAGGTTTTTATGTTCAGCTAGTCTGACTGCCCCTGTTCTACTACTTTGACCTATGTATTTGACAATCAATCCATGCAGGGTATTAGATAAACTGAATTGTTTTGTTTTAATGGCTCCACAGGATCCTTTAACCGACAAAGCTTGTTTCTAATTGAGTTTGTGGGTTTGAATGCCAGCCACTTTTATTCCTGCCGGCATTGTTAAGAATTCTGCGTAAGGTTTCCGAGGTTCCTTCCTTGTATGGAATTACTACTGATGATTTAGATTCCTTATTGTTGGTGTCGTCATTAATGTTATTATTATTGTTAGTATCACTATCGCTACTATCATTATTTATTTTATTTTTACATTTCTTTACATATTTCCTGACTAATTTATCCGGGTAATTATTAAGTTTCAAGGCTTCTTTTATGTATATCAGTTCCTGTTTTAGATTTTCTTTGGTACTACTTAGGTTTTGTCCTCTGTCACTTAAACATTTCACCAATCCTATTTTTACTGACATAAGATGGGATGATCGGAAGTCCAAATATCTATTTGAGTGTGTGGGTTTCCTGTAAACACTAGTGTTTAACTTCCCATCTTCTTTCCTCTTTACGCTGCAATCTAACATTGGGAGCTCCCCTTCCTGATTTTCCAATTCATAAGTGAATTGAATTGCTTCAACCGTCGAGTTGATGTGTTCGAAAAACCTATCTATATCTTGTGTTCTAAGTACAGTGAATGTGTCATCTACATACCTCCACCATACTTTTGGGGTGGGGGTGAATCGAATCAACTGCAAAACAAGGGTAATAGGAATGATTCAACACCTGTCCAACTGGATATCTGGAAAATTCTACTACCCCTACGACGGCAAATAGGAGAGAACAAAGAAAACTATAAAACTCAAGTTTCGAAGTCGTGTGATTATAATTGATGACATGATAATGAACAACAATAAATTTTGTTCGAAACGTCATCCAGTAAATAATACTGTTTCATACTGTGTGATATATCTAATAAACAAACTAATATGGAATTACTTGATAAGAAAATCATTTATTAAGTGTACATTATATACGCTGAGTATCAAATAACAACATGCATTAAAAATTTAAAACAATTTGTCCCTTTTATAAATTTGGATAGTGTTATGAGAAGACGGAGATTATCTGAAAAATGGTATGTGATGTATTTGCGCTATACGCTTCGAACACAATCTGATCCCTCACACACATTTACTTGTCAAGTCGATATATATATATATATATATATATATATATGTGAAAAAGTTAAATTAAACAAAGTGACAAAAAAAGGATTTCAGAATGATTAACACAACGTTTGATAATCCAATCAAATAAACAAAAAGCCTACATGGAATGGACAATTCATCAACTTTCAAAGCTTCGTGCCCCTAAGCAGAAAGAGGAACCTGATATACGCTCTTTTCTCGAGGATTCGAAAGATATGCAGCGAGGAAGTGATTGAAGAAGAACTGCGTAATCTCCGAAAAACCCTGATGGAAAACGGTTTCCCACCCAGGTTCATAGACAAGAATCTCAAATCTAAGAAGACTTCCGAACAAGTCCAGTCCGTTCCAAAGAAAATACTTCTGCTTAATCTAGAATTCAAAGGTGATATTGAATCAGAAATCCTTCGTAAAAGCCTCTCCAAATCGCTGAGGAAAACATACTTCACCGCGAACCTACGACTGACGTTTTCTTGCAAGAAACTGTTCAGCTAGAACGTGAAAGACAAGCTGTCGCATTGGGCCACCTCAACGTGCATATACCAGTTTACTTGCTCTTGTGGAGCTGAGTACATCGGCCGTACCATGCGCCAACTTGAAAAACGCGCTCGTGAACACTACCCAGTCTGGCTAGTAAAAGGAGACCAAAAACGTGTATACAGTTCAGTGACAGAACATCTGGTCAACTCAGGGACATTCAGCGCCTTTCGAAAAATCCTTCAAAGTAATATACAAGATTCAATCAAACCTATCAAAGGGAGTGAAATCAAGACATCTGGGCATAGCTGAGGCGCTAGCCATCCAAAAGCTGAAACCCACGCTTTGTATCCAAAAGAATTACGTCCAACCCCTGTCCCTGCCATGGCCATCATAAACAGGTAAATTTTTTTTAGTAATGACCATCCCATAGCCTTTTTTATCTAAACTTCCTGTTTATTCATGTTGTTTTAAGTTTTTCTTAATCCCTGTCTACACTACCATATTTTCATATCCACTCTTTCTGTTTATTTTGTCATTTTACTATTTCTACATATTTAATCCCTGATTGCATAAACAATTATTCATCACATTAGTTTTTTATCCAAACATCCTGTATATTTTGTTATTTCTACATTTCTAACCCCCAATTGCACAATGTCAATCTTCTTAGTTATTATACTGCTACTTTGTTTGAGTTTTATCCGTCCCCCTGTTTATTATGGCATTCTAATTCCTAATTGTAATTTTTATTAATTTGACCCCTAACCATAAATTATTCTGGAACTTTCCCATCCATTTGATATAAATACACGAATGTACAGCCTAGATGATGACTTCGTCGAATAGAAAATGTTCTTCTCTGCAACTGTCTTCTTATTCTTATGATCAAATAAGGATTACCAAGGTAGGTTAAGAGTAATAATCAAATATTTTTGAATACACACAGTGGGTGGGGGGAGAGCTTAAGTTTATGAATAGCTATAGCCTCAGCGTATTTCAATAAGCGCCCTCGACCATTTTTATAGATGACCTTAAAGGCTGAGTTAACCATCAATACATCACATGCATCAAAGGTAGGATATTTGCCAGCCACACCGCGACACGCCTGGATTCAACACCCAGTCGACGCAAATCCAAACCCCACCAAACCTAGTAGTAAGCCCGGTAAAGAGAGAAGAGGTAGGATGTGAGAATGGCAACAGCACTCTGCTATTAAAACTTCACATCGCTTAAAGCCCTATGCTCCACTCGGAAAGCTAAAGAATGAAAATACAAAATCAACGACAACAAGAATAATAATTAAAGAAAAGCTACCACTACTTACATTTTTAAAATATGCAATACTTGAGGAATATTTTGACTGACTGAAGCATAATTCTCTACAATCCACGCGATTCTCGCCTCTTCACTTACATCAATCCATACATGATGTGTGCCAACCAGTGGGTCAGTTGATCGCATTCTTGTCCACAGACTATCCGGTAAACTACACAACGGTCCAATTTGTCGTGATTCACCCTCAACCCATAAAATATTCTTCGGTGATGTAAGTCTATGCTTAGTTATCATTAACGCTTGATGGAGACGTGATTGAAATCTTTTTGGTGTAATAGAATTGATGGAAGCATTATTTTTACTATTATTATTATTGTCATCGCTGTTGTTGTTGTCAGTTACCTGAGGATTAGCCACTTCAAGACTTCCAAACATTGAACCTTTATGCATAGCTATTGCCTCTAAATCTAACACAATCTCACCACATTCATTTAATTCTTGAAGAATTAAAGACTTTCCGGAACCTGTTTTAAATAATAATGCACATGTAATCAATCAGTAAAACAAATAAATAATAAACATTGAATATATTGAACATAATAAAAACAAAAACACGGGGGAAAAAAAATCAAACGAATTAGGGTGGAAAAGTCACCGAAAAAAAAAAAACACTTAATACAGCTGCCGCCTTATGGTAAATTTTCTTCCTGAAAATAAATACCTATACTATTATTAATCAGTAGTACTAAGAAAATCACGAAATATCATTCTCGAAAACTCTTTACCTACTGACGACGTCCAACTCAGAAGCAACTTTAGTTACTTAATTGAATTTTAGATTTTCCCGTCGATTTGATTGGACCGAAGTTCTCGGTCTCAGGTTGACATGTCGGCTTCTTGTGCAGATGCTTCGACGATGTCTGGGCATTTAATTAGAAGTTAATTGGTGAATGGGATGGGCATTTTGTCCTATTTAGGACTCTTCATCTGGATGTACCCGCATTCCTCTGTGAGTGATGGCGTTCCTCCTGAGGCACAAGCCCAGTGCTCATAGTTTCAAACTCCAAAGCGTTATCCACTAGACCACTTGGGCCATGAGAGCCACCTCATCCACCAATTAACTTCTAATTACATGCCCAGACATCATCGAAGCATCTACACAAGAAGCCGACATGTCAACCTGAGACCAAGCACTTCGGTCCAATCAATCGACGGGAAAGTCTAAAATTGAATTAAATAATTAATATGATCCGTTGCACAAGAGGTGACTCTCGTAGTCCAAATGGTCTAGTGGATAACGCTTCGGTGTTTGAAACTATGAGCATTGGGTTCGACCCTCGGTGGGAACATCATCACTGACTCACAGAGGAGTGCAGGTTCATCCAGCTGTTGAGTCCCGAATAGGACAGCCGAAATGCACATCCTGGATTCCACTGCTAGTCACCATTCACCAATTAACTTCTAACTTTAGTTACTCTTCGGTAATTTGTCCAGCTCTACAGACCGAGATTTGTACCACCAGACAGTATCTGTATACCTCACGCAAAGGAACTTGCTTATCGCCAACTGCGTCGAAATGCAAGTAGTTGCTGAGTAAATTGTTGAATGTAAGAACGAGTATGTCATTATCGTCATCATAATTATGATAATCGCTCTAGAAAAACTAAAAACCATTCAAAAGACAAAACCTGTGCAAACCATCTATATGCTTAACTAGGGTAAAGAATAATTCTGAACTCTATCAGCACATGTTTCGACATGGTGAAGATCGTCTTCCAATAAAATGGTGTCATGTTATGACACTTCGTCAGCTAGCTTCATAGGATTGGGCATGTGCTGCGAATGTTATCCCCAAGGCTCCTACTATCTGCCAGTCGTCTCAGAAGTGGGTGAGAAACCACCCCATTACGTGACACCTTGGGGTAAAGGATAAAAATCCCTAGGTGGGGTGCGATGGATAACCCAAATCAGTGGTTACGGCTGAAAATTGTAATCATCAGTGGCGAACATGCTGAAAGTAAACTGCATCTCTTCGTACCAGATTTGTTGTATATAAATAAATAAGTAAACAGAAATAATAAAGCAAGTTGAGTAAAACTCAGACAAACAACAACAACACAGTCATTAATATTAAACAGCATAAATGAATAATTCTTTACACAAATGGAGGTACACAACAAACTAACCCGTTAGACCAGAAATCATCCAAAATGGATTAGGCATAGACCAACGAGGCCAAGCATCTAATTGTCGTAATAGCAGTCGACGCCATGAACGATATCCACCGACAAGAATATAAATATCACCCGGCCAACCAGTTTCAGACAAGATTGTAGCTAGTGAAGCTGACCGCTGACCACCACGCCAACAATAAATTAAAAAATTTGGAAAAATAGTTTTCCGCCTCCCATTGACGATTTGATGATGATGATGATGATGATTAGCGCTCGTTGAACTATTCAGCTGGGATTCATATTCATCAGCAAGTTGTTTTAAACACCGACTAATATTTGCACAGACTAAAGATGCACCATGCAGACGAGCACGAACAAGATCACCTGTAATGTAAGATGATAAAAAACAAACCGCATCAGTGATCTGGTTCAACAGTTTATAAAATCTAAAAAAAATGTATAGCTGAAAGGCATTTTTCGCTTCAAAAATTAGTGCGATTTCAGGAATTTAGGCAGTGTAGTCCAACTGCCTGAGTTTCACCATAGGACTTTGTAAAGAAGTGAAACATGTCAAGTTTCCACACCTCATTTGGCACAGAAAAGTAGAGAAAAGGAGAGAGAAAAAAGAGGCACAAAAGAATAATAATAATGAGCAGGAATGTACGGGAGGAAGAGAAAGAATAGTAACATGGAAAAAAACTTCAGTGGGTGCGTACTGCCGATGATTCCCAAACTAGGATGAAACAGCTGTCCAGTACTCCCTGGTTTTCAATGCTTCTCTAACTGATATCAACTCATAAAAACAAAACTCATCCTTACAAACCAAACTATAGAAAATTAATCTGATGCTCGCTAGTGACTTGCTACAGGAGTTTCCTCGAGTTTCCTGGAGTTCTAGTGAGAAGTCGTGACCAGTGAGGTCCATTCAGATGTCACGTGTGAGGATGGATGTCCCACCAACGACAATGGTTCGGGTCGCGCTAAATCACGAATTGGTAGAAGTTAGAATTCATGGCTGCATGGTATACGAGCTTGCCTTGTAACCGGAAGGTCCTGGGGTCGAACCCCAGCGGGTGCGCACTGCCGCTGATTCCCAAACTAGGATGAAACAGCTATCCAATACTCCCTGGTTTTCAATGGTTCTTTAACTGATATCAATCTGCGATCAACTCGTAAAAAAATATGAAGACTTAATGCATTGGAAAGATCCCAAACAGTGAATGTTTCTGCACGATTGACAACCGTTCTTGAGTTATACCACCAATAGTCTCCAACCATTTGGTGTTTAACATCCCGAGGACCCCAACTAGACAGTCAACACTTCCCTATACACAACTTGCTTAAACAAACTGTCAAAGATTTCACGGACTGTTGACGCCATGTTTTCGTGTAATCACCACCTCTTACTTTTTTCCAACTAATTCAATGTCATCATGAGCTGACATCAGTTAGAGAACCACTGGAAAGCCTGAGAGTACTGGACAGCTGTGAACTCCAGCCTTGTTTGGGACTCTTCAGTAGTACGCACCCACCACCAGAGTTCGAATCCACGGCCTTCTGGTTACAAAGCCAGCTCGTAGACCATGGAGCCACTGGGACCCCATCAAATGGCCAATGCATGAATTCTAACTTCTACTGATTCACGACATAGCGCGACCATTTCGCAATGTCTTCTTCGATGAGTTACTGCCTCACCTTCAACCTGCTGTATGCTACTGGTCACGGCTTCCCACTAGAACCCCAGGTCACTGTCTGAATAGGGCCAGTCGCTAGTGAGCATCAGATTAATTTCAAGTATTGGTTTTGTAGGGATTTTTTTGATTGGCTGGAGGATTTCATCATGGGCTGACACTAGTTAGAGAACCACTGGAAAAGCTGGGAGTACTGGACAGCTGTTTCGTCCTAGTCTGGGACTCTTCAGCAGTGCGCAGTGGCTTAATGGTCTACGAGCTGGCCTTGTAGCCAGAAGGTCATGGGTTCGAACCCCAGCGAGTGCGTAATAATAAAGAATCCCAAACTGGGACGAAACAGTTGTCCAGTACTCCCAGGCTTTCCAATGGTTCTTTAACTGATATCAATCCGTGATCAACTCGTAAAATACCGTTAGAGGTCATATTTTAATATATTGAAACAAACTGAACAAGGGATATTATATGCAATATGGGAATGGACGATTTTGGTAGCCCAGGTTTGAAACAGGTCACCTAAACAATAAGAGTGGCTTGCAGCCTCGTATATAGAAGGATTCATTCCGGCTAACGGTGTTACAACCAATCCCGACCGATAGCTGCTACCTTGACATGGTGGTTACGCTTGCACATCACAATGACCCAACAAGCTACACTGGCTGGAACCAATGTTCCTACAGGTCCTACCATGCCAGTAAGTTTGTTAGGATAGTGATTAGACTAAAAGCAGTCACCGGCATAGTATAAGAATTTTTTTACACTATACTGGGGGTCTGTGGGCGAAGTTGTACTGCTGGGGAACAGGGATGTATCAGCAGTGAGATGTTTCCCTCAGATGACCAGCATGCCAGCCAACTATGCTGTCTTTCCACTCTGGAGAGAGGGGGTTAGAAAAGGTCGACTTACTCTACGGTGGTCCGTTACTGGCGGTAAGTTTACTCATACGGAACCAAACCAGTTCATACCGGCCGCCTTCAAGCAGTTGTCCCCTGGGCTCTGCGATCACGCAACACTAATCCTCTTTCTGTTTCAGGTACACGGAGAATCAGTCAACTTCCACGCTGTGAGCAGCCGGGAAATAACAACCGCTCACACACTTCCAAGAGGATACGAAGCCTTCTCGAGCATCCATGTTACTCCATGTTACAACCAACTCTTAAGTCACCATTGTAACAAGCCCAATACTTCCCAGAAATCATATATCCGTGAGCCTAAACCACATAAACCATGAAAAAAGTGAGTGAATATACAGCTCATAGAACTACAAAATTAGAACAGAAATCAAATAACAAGTCTGTCTGTCTGTCTGTATTCAACATAGAACTTGGCACCGAAGTCTAGCAGTCCGAGTTGCCAAGTTCCAAATAGCACACAAAGGTAGACAAGAAGATGAGTGAAGAGAATCAACAGAGTTTTGACAAGTATAAGAGTGAAACAGAATGAGTAATGGTAGAAAGGAATATGAAAGATTACAGAGACTGAATACATCTGCGTAAGCCATTGACAACGATTTTGAGTCATGTCACCTGTTGTCTCCAGCCACCATTGATTCTTAGAGTCCCGAGGGCGGGCCCCAACTCGGAAGTCTGCATCTCCCTCCCTACCTGACTCAGTTTAACTGTTAAGGATTTCATGGATTGATGAGGTCATTTTTTTGTTTGGCCACCACTTACTCTTTTCCAACCTGCAGCTAAATCAGCTAGTAATGCCTGTTGGGGGAGGAGGCGATGGTTAGGCATGCGCAGCACCTGACCTAGCCATCTCAATCTATGTAACTTTATAGCCTCTTCGATTGATTTTCCCTCTTTGCCCAACACTCTACGCCTAACGTCAACATTACTTACCTTATTATACCACCTAACGTGAGAAATAGATCGTAGACATCTATGATGAAAAACAGTCAACCTTTTCATGTCTTCAACTCGTATTGACCATGTTTCAGAGCCATAGAGAAGGACGGACAAATAACAAGTAAATAAAATACCTCAATGATACAACTCACCTTGTGAATATAAACGACCAACAAACTCCCTTTCCTCATCATTTAACACTGGTACATTTATTGCACCGTGTATATGATCATCAGCGAATTCTTTCGGGCTGCGTACATCAACAATAATCGGTTGTAAATTAGGCCTAGTGAATAACTCAGACAATGAACAACACGCTGAAGGATTTGACTCTGGAGATGGTGGGATAGTTGAATGCCAGGCTTCTTCTGTAGCATACGACTCATGGATTAAAGATACTAATTTAAATGGTTTCTTTTGAAATTTACTAGAGGTATTTGTACTACTACTACTGCTAAGGCATAATTGTAATTGATGATTAATTGTCGATGGGTGGATGATTCGATAGCCGTAATGTGATAATTTATAATATGAACACAATCGAATACAATTAGATAGAAGTGCCTAAGACAGAAATGAAAATGATACATTGAAATAAGTGTACAAAAATCTTACAAGTATCAAAAATTAAAAAAAAAACTTGGCCCGTGTTCTAAGCGACAGAGACAATGTTAAGCGCGAAACCTATGACTTGCTTTGTTGTTAATAATCATAATTTTAGGCTCTTTTATTTCTCCCTTATTTTGTATTCTAAAGTGAACTCCTTCTTAAACATACTTAGCTACCTTAATTATTAACGTTGGCTTACTTTTTGTACTTTACTGTATTCCTTCTTTTGTGTATTTTACTGGTTCCAACTATATTAGCACTATGAGTATTACAAAATTTTCCTGTCATTAACCATCATGTAATCATTAGGTTTTGTAGTTGTCTTTTTTATGTTTTTTTCGGCAATATTAAGTGTCAATCATTGTTTGTGAACGCCAATATCACCATCTTAAAATTTTGTATTATGCAGGATTACTCACACTACCACTACAAACACTGCATTAGACCTGAAAATAAAAAACAAAACAACAACCCTGAAATGTTATTTTATGATTGTTTAGAGTTGTTTCAACCAAATGAACTGATCATCTTGGCGATAAACATTCTTAAATATCATTTCATAACTTCTTGTATGACTATAGCTTTACTGTCACCATGCACAATCATATCATAGCTTCCACAACCCAATACTGAGATATTATTATATGCTGTTTATTTTCCTTTCTACTTCTTGGCATTTTTTCGCATTTTTTAAAAATTATTTTTGTGTTTTTCCTGTTTTTTTTGCTGTTGGTGTCTTTATATTTATTTTTTTTTGAAATACTCCTTTAAATGTTTGAAAAAATTAGATGCAAATATTGTAGATATGTGCTGAAAATTCCACACTGTACCACTAGTACTGTTTCTGGAATAAAGCAAATTATTATTATTAAAAATTTTAAAAAAACTCTTAGAACTACCCTACTAAAGAAAGAGTGGAAATTACAACTTACTAGAGAGTTGTCTAATTTAAGATTTACAACCATCACATGTAATGGAGAATGATTTGTATGCCTAATGCCGTACAAAGTCGAAGGCGTAAACCGACGAGTTGACAGGATAGGCAGCAAAGACAGGACTTCAACTGAATATGGAGAAGATAGAGGCGATCAAGGTACCCAACCGACGGCGACAACAACAACAACAAGCACCAATCAGCCTCAAAGGGAGAAACCTTCAACTTACATGAACCAGGGAGCACCACAGATGAGAATATCAAAGCCAGGATGGGATCACTTCAGTATGACTGGGGTTAATTACTCTTAAAGCAGTGTTAAGATCTCTACAGTACTCAGTACAAGAAACAAGATCTACATTTTTAACACTGATGTCAAGTCAGTTAGTGCTTCTACATTGCTGAAGAGATTTGGTGAAGGTGTCAACAAAAGCATTTCTGCCTGACTACTACTACAGTAAACTTTCATCAACAACTGCCTTAGTTCCATATATTCAAGATCAGGTGACAGGGTAGAAAGGCTAGACAAAACGGGACTCTGGCGAACAACCTACTGGGAACTTGTTTCCCGATAAATATGTAGATGGATGAGACATACACTGAGGAGGCCGTTGAGGAGGATATCACACGCCAGGCAGACCGTCAGATGGAACTTGAATGGGAAGTTATGAGTTAGACGTCACAGGATGTGACATGGAGGAGGAGGAGGAGAGGAGAGCTTGTGGGCAGTTACAGAGCCAGCTGTACAGCGAAAAAAAACTTCAGAGAACAGAGTGATATGGTGGATATGCTGCCGAAGCCCAATGTTTCACTCAGAACCCAAAGAAATGATGTTAACTTTTGTATATTGTTATAATCACTTTATGATAAAAAGATAATTTCAATAAATGATGAAATTTTATGTAAACGGTATCTTAATATAATAGGCAATGAACGAATGAAGACCAAGTAACTGGGTTCCTGTCGACATTACCTCTAACACACGAACTTGTACCGTATAAGATAAGTGTCTATGCCATGACACAGATTGATACGGTATTGATAACTGAGTCAGTTGACTGAGTATTCAAAGTGGAACTTCGTACAGAAGCGCACCAGTTCAGGCTGTCAAACACTCCATACAGTACTCAAAAGTAGACAACAACAAAAAACAATCAAAAGAAATATAATCAATAGAAATGTACCGGAAAAAGAACAAGTTTGCAGAGAATGATATGGATTTAATGCATACTAATGACCAAAAGCTGTGGATGCATTTTAGCCACTAAGCATGACTTTAAGTCATATCACCAATCTTATCAAGTCGATCAATTCATAACATCTTGAGGATCCCATCCATACAGTGTACACCTGCCTACATGGCGCAAAACAACACTCCATGGACTAATAACAGGTTTAGATTTGACCACCCCTAACTCTTTTCCAACTTAACCTTATGTCAGCTTACACTGCTCGAGTAGAAAGATATGATTATGAGCAGTAATAAATTGTGCTCGAAATGTGGCCAACAAAAAATATTACTGTATAACACTGTGAGACTATCAAAATAAATTTTACCCATAATGAAATGTGTCAGTGCCAACATGAAGGACTAGAAATAACATGCCAGTGGTTACAGACACACAGGTGCAGTAATGCAAAATCTTGTATGAAATGTCATCAACTAGAGTTGACGCACTTCGAAAAATAAAACAAATACAGAAGTCAAATCGCTAAAATACAATTTTTTCTTATTTTTTTTATTTTTGATTACAGCTTGATTCCACACCGTATTTTTTGGCACAGGTATGGAATTTTCAGCATGGATATCGGTAGCCCAAATTTTGCAGGCCGACCATAGATACTGGGTGTGCGTCGGCAGGGGATCGAACCCCGAACCATGTGCATGGTCGGCGAAAGTCCTAACCACTGTGCCACCGACGCTGTGTGACTCATACGCCTGTTAAGGCGTTCAACTTCCAAACAGTGGTAACGGGTTCGAACCCCACTCCATGCTTGCATGGAATTGTAAGTGGTGGCTGGTGAGTTGGTCAAGTGACTAAAAGGTAAAACATGTGTCATGAAGAGTGTTGTTTAATGAAGACTATTGAAGATATTTAGAATCCATTAGTTACCATAAGGAGTGAATACACCTCACTATTGTGAATAATAACTCACCAACAGTGCGTCGGTGGCATAGCGGTTAGGACGCTCGCCGACCATGCACATGGTCCGGGGTTCGATCCCCGGCCAAAGACGCACTCCTTTACCTCGCTAAGCCAGAAATAATGCTGGTGAAGAAGAAAGGTTGGGCATGAGGCTTGCGACCCCATCCTGTAAAAATAATCACCACTGCTACAGAAACTTCGAGCCTCTAGCTTGGAAAGAAAACAGTTCCCGACTATTGATCATATAACCACAGCCAGGTAACATGGTTGAACCGAGCAGTCAATAGCTTTCTAAAATAGTGTGACGTATCGCTATGACCACCCCACTAGTGAGGTGAGGTGGAGTGCAAGACAACAGAATAAAATTCATAAAATCGTCGGGTTTAATTATTTCTAACAACTAACACTTCACATAGAATATCAACACTAATTTATCATACTGTGCCACTAAAGGAAACCATCACTGTGAACAAACGTGTGGTTAAAACATATACATCATATTTTCACATCTTATACTTTCATATACAATGCATCATAGATGTAATGTAGGTGGTAAGGCGAACTGATGCACACCATTTATTCCCTTCGATTGGTAGTTTAATATCCCATCTGTGCTTAAAATGACCAAAGTTGTCAAATCCCAAGTGACTAACTGACTGACTGAGTGAATTTCAACATAGAACTCAGCACAGAATTGTAGCACTTCTAGTTGCCACACTCCAGGTTTTGTGGTCTTTTGGAAGTGGATGCTACCTCCCGACTGCCCAGACCATGGAAGTTGATTTTGTTTTGCTGGAATACCTGAAGCACACAGAGAACTAGTGTCACATGATCCCAGAGCGCAGGGGACAACAGCTTGAGGCCAGTGATACAAGGTCTGTTTTAACTGGTCTTTAGAGTTGTGCTCGTATCTTACTACCGGGATGAACAATTTTCCGGGTCGACCTTTTTAACCTTCCCTCTCCCCCCTCTCCAGAGATGAGACAGTATATCTGGCATACTGGTCATCTGAGGAAAACGCCTAACTGATTTTACCTCCCTGCTCTCCCGCAGTACGACTTCACTCAGACCCCCGGCATAGTGTAAACCACCTTTACTATGACGATAACTGCTGTTTGTCTAATGGATACCTTAACAACCGTTCTGGAATGGCAGGACCTCTAGGGATATTGATTCCAGCTAGTTAAGCTCGTTGTGTAATTGAGATATGTGAGCCCGAAAACAACGTCCAGGTAGCAGCCACTGGTAGGGCAAGTGGGATTTAGATATCCCTGCTAAAATTGTCTCAGAAACCAGAGCAACAGAGAGGATGTGCAGCTTCGCGAATAAGTGTAGTCATCAAAATAATCCAACAACTTATTTCCGATGGTTGATAAACTAAAACGGCACATAAACTAGTCATATAGTACCATCCTATATTTAACAAAACAGATGGAAATGCATACTCACCATTTTGAACTGTCCTCTGGAGTAGTGTCCAAGTCAATCGCCTTTGACCCCACCCCTCCCAATAGTACAATTCAATTCCACAGAAGTAATAATCACGCAATGTCAAATAATTTCACTACATATTAAAGTTTGCACTGAAGATGTTGACTAGAAAGACAATGAGAGGTTCGCAGTTAAATCAACCATCAGACCAAAAATGTTCACAATCAAAATCCATAGAACATTAATCACATTGAAAACTCCTTACAGACAGCCAGTAAACTATACTGTGTCACTATGTGCAATATTCTAAGTTATACTGTCAGGTGTGCTACTGACAAGATTTATCAGTAGTATATAAAGAGAAATTTATCAGCATAAAAATATCAAATAGCATAGAGATGGATTTGACGAAAAAGATAGAAAATGAACCACTATTATTAATATGTGTAAAACTTGGGCACTGTGGTTGTAAGTAATTCCACACACACACACACACACACACACACAGTGAAACAGTATTATTTACTGGATGACAAAGTTTCGAACACAATTTATTGTTCATAATCATTTCATCAATTATAATCACACGACTTTGACACTTGAGTTTTATAATTTTTCAGGCTTTGTCGGTTAAAGGATCCTGTAGAGCCTTTAAAACAAAACAATTTAGTTTATCTAATACCCTGCCTGCGATGACTGTCAGGTCAAATACATAGGTCAAACTAGTAGAACAGGGGCAGTCAGACCAGCTGAACATAAAAACCTATCAAAATCTAGATTGGTTGACCCGAATAAGATAAAAAATCTAGAGAATAGTTTAGCTATAGCACTATATGCAGTCATACACAACCAGACAATAGGATGGATGGGATGGGATGACAGTTTTAAAATCTAATGTCACAGGGTAGAGGGAGAGAGAGATTGATAACGGAGGCTTTGTTTATCGAATCAACTGCAATTAACACGTGTAATAGGAATGATTCAACACCTGCCCACACGGACATCTAGAAAATTCTACTACCCCCATGACAACAAATACGAGAGAACAAAGAAAACTATAAAACTCAAGTTTCAAAGTCGTGTGATTACAATTGATGATGTGATTATGAACAGCAATAAATCGTGTTCGAAACTTTGTCATCCAGTAAATGATACTGTTTAACTGTGTGATACATCTAATAAACAAACTAATATGGAACCAGTATTATGGCAAAACAACATAGGAGACATGGAAAGAAGACAAGGAAACACAATAGGAAAGTTCAGAAGTAACACAACACCATGGAAGATCTGTGCTAATAACGATGTTATAATATATGTTATGTATGATCTCCCCATATGCATTGATCAAACTGCAAATAAACATCCCGTTACCAACTACTTTTGTGTTTTGCCGTTACAATACAACTTCAGTCGAATACGTTCTTCTTAAGTTGACTTCGCCACATTAGTCCGTAGAGAAAAGGCTAAATATAGAGAATTTAACAGATCTAAATAAGAGATAACATGCATATAAAGGTTTTGATTGATATTACAAGGCTATAGGCAATCAACATGAACATTGGAACCCAGATTTTATCATTGTTGACACTCATTAGTAAGGTGTATCTGCAACCTGGTGCGTCGGTGGCATAGCGCTTAGGACGCTCGCCGACTATCCACATGGTCCGGGATTCAATCCCCGGCCACCGACGCACTCATTTACCTCGCTAAACCAGAAATAATGCTGGTAAAGAGGAAAGGTTGGGCATGAGGCTTGCAACCCCATCCTGTAAAATAAACACTGCTACAGAAACTTCAAGCCACTAGCTGGAAGCCCTATGTTCCACTGGGGAACATAAAGGAAAAAAAATCTGCAACCTAGAAGGAGATAATGTTCCAAAACCACAGAATAGACATATGGCATTGGCCACTCCGAAGCCGCCAATCAACGTATCCTTAACAGTCCTTCATGGGCCTGAATAGCTTCGTTTCTGATGATTGTAGGGTTCGGATCTCAGAATGGGGATGATTTCCTTCAAGGTTAACAACAAGTAGGTACATCTTGTCAAGGAGTGCGGGCAAGTATGAAATCTAGGTCCATGACCTTTCTATCGATTGCCTCAAACTATGTAACGTGTTGACGAGTCATTCTATCTAGCTAGGTGACCCCACATTAAAAACTTGACGGGTAGAATTCAGACAGCACCAATACCAAGGACTAAACACCCCCCATCATAGTGGCTAATCAATATTTTTCTCTTGATTGCATTGTGTGCCAAACCACACAGGAGGTCGAATCAAAACACCAACAAGAAACCATCATCATCAAAGACCACAAGAGAATTCATTCTACCATAAATGAGAAATATCTCTGAAATAACAGCTAGAATACTGAAACCGTTAGATATAGATATAGCACACAAGCCAGTAAAATCACTTAATTCGATATTGTGCAAACCGAAAGATCCAACAGAAAAAGGGGATAAAATCAATACCATTTACAAAATAAATTGTATGAACTGTAACAAGCATTACATCGGTCAAAGTGGGTGTCCCCTTCGAATCAGAATTCAAGAACACAAATCAGCCGTGAAAAGACATGATATATATATATATATATATATATATATTCTTTAGCATCAATGCATATAGACAGTTATGGTCATCGATTTGATTGGCATAATGTCGAGACCTTAGACAGAGGAAACACCAAAAGTAACAGGGAATTCCTAGAAGCCTGGTACTCAATCGAATATGCAATTAACAAACACGTTAATATAGACCAAATATACCAACTAATAAAAAGTAAATCAGGTGACCAGAAAGTTTAAAATCCAAGTCAATAGAAAATGGTCACTACATATGTAAAGATGGTTACCAGGAGACGCAATTATATCACTCATGAAGAAATTTAAATCATTTCACTTTGTGCTAAATATTGCGCTGAAGGGAGATGTTGTCCAGAAGGACGACGAAAGCTCCGCAACTAAACCAACCCAGCTCAGAGAGCACTATTAATTGCAAATGTTTTTAAGTATAAAATATTAAAAATACGTGTTGTAGTACAAGGAATAATAATAGTAATCAGCATCATACACGGGAAAGAACACAACCAAACACTGAATAGTTGACAAAAACCTGTTACTCACTCCTTGGGGTAGAAATTCTTGACAAAAAAAAAAAGAATTAATACAAGTATAATACAGATTTATTAGGGTTATACACAAAACAAAGAACAATATGGTTGCGTAATACAAACAACTCCTCAACACGGAAAGAAAGACAGTGAAAACTACAATGACGATCTTATATCCTTTAGAGGAGATATGTTCATCACTGCACTGATGTAAACAGATCACCCACGATTATACACTATTCAATCGATGTAAATTCAATCTGGTAACATCATTGACTGTTCATTAACACATCTCCAGTAGTATTAGATGTAGAATCCAGTTGAAGTTGGAAAGAAAGTGTCCTAGGCGTGGTTACATCACTAACATGAATTAACTGACCGTCTATAAGACCGAGATCTAAGGAGAGAAGGAGAAAGAGAGAGAGAGTAGAAACAATCAATAACCGTGAGTGGGGAAACAAAAAAGACTTGGGTAATTATAATTAATTTCTAACTGTTGACTTGTGGGGATTTGACTGATTTCAAGTTCAATCACAGGGTGACTGACTTCTCAGTTAGCGAACTATCGGAAACGAGGAGGTCCTATAAAATTGTTTCGTCCTCGTTTGAGGCTCTTCGGCAGCACGAACCCATAACATTACCAAGGACCGAACCAAGGACATTTGTGCTTCATCGATAATAATAATAATGTAATACATGATGACTGAAGATCAGAAAAGGGGGACATCGAAAGCTACGGTTCGCGATAGGACTCGAACTAAGTGGTCTTCAGGATTACTAATCCGTCAGTCCACTAGCCAAGCTACGAGATGCATCTGTTAACCAGATGATAGTTTAAGTGGAATCATCATAGTTAATGCGCACTTATCGCAGACATAATAATAATGCATAACTTGAACAAAGCAAGAACGACAAATGTGTACCAGGATAACATGAGTTCACCTCTCATTATTTCAAAGATTCTTCACAGCTGTCTACGAACTGAACTATACACAAAAGTACAAATCAGAAGTTAATTGGTGCATGGTGACCAGCAGTGGAATCCAGGATGTGCATTTCGGATGTCCTATTTGGGACTCGTCAGCTGGATGTGCCTGCATTCCCCTGTGAGTCAGTGATGATGTTCCCACCGAGGCTCGAACCCAGTGCCCATAGCTTCAAACTCCAAAGCGTTATCCACTAGGCCATTTGGAACACGAGAGCCACCTCTTGTGAAATGGATCATGTTAATTTATTTGAATTTTAGGTTTTCCCGTCGATTGATTGGACCGAAGTGCTCGGTATCAGGTTGACATGTCGGCTTCTTGTCTAGATGCTTCGACGATGTCTGGGTATGTAATTACAAGTTAATTGGTGGATGAGGTGGCTCTCATGGCCCAAGTGGTCTAGTGGATAACACTTTGGAGTGTGAAACTATGGGCACTGGGTTCGAGCCTCGGTGAGAACATCATCACTGATTCACAGGGGAATGCAGGTACATCCAGTTAGTTGAGGAGTCCCAAATAGGACATGGCGAAATGCACATCCTGGATTCCAGTGCTAGTCACCATCCACCAATTAACTTGTGATTACATACCCAGGCATCGTCGAAGCATCTACACAAGAAGCCAACATGTCAACCTGAGACCGAAGACTTCGATCCAATCAATCGACGGGAAAATCTAAAATTGAATTAAAAGCATAAATCACATTGAAGATTTGAACATACTTTTTTCACGATGATAAGGAGTAATTGACAGAAGGAAATAAGAGTAACACAAATCTGGAATAATATAAGTTGTCAAATAGTTAAGAGTTCAAAGGATCAACTATTAATAGGATAATTAGACGAATAGTCTTGGAAACAAAAAGACAAAACAAACAAGGTTCAACTAGAACGAGCATAACAGTATGGTGAGTTACGTAACTCCAGAGAAAATATCTTTTTACAAAATAGCAAAATAAGGCCTAGGATGAGTAAGTTTCAGATGATACAATAACATTTTTTAATCAAGACAGATAATACAGGAGTATGCATGACTTTATATAATTGTACACAATGTTATGTAACTTAAATCGCCAAAGTAGTGCAAGATTCACCAATGTCTCTTTCTGCGAACACCGAAATGGTTCAGCCGTTTGATGGCGATCGCCTCAGAACAACAACACAGCGGGTTAGGTTTCTTTTGCCTGTTGGTGATTTCGAACACCTTCATATTGTCCACAATATGACCAATGTCTAGTAAATGTCAGGCAATCGCACTGTTTAGCACTTGTGAGTCCTTTAGTCTCAGGTTATTTGGTGAGTTGAGAAGTGAGGGCAATAACCGTTCTCTCTGTTTTCTCAATGTATGTGCTTTGTCACATACATGTCAATCGGTAGACATAGTTCGAGGTGACATAAGGTGGGAGATTGTCCACTTTTAATTGTCTTGAATAACTGGTCGTTTGATAAGCACGCACAAGTTTGGCGGTTGGGAATATCTGCATACCAATGTGGCGTTCAGTCTGCATCTTATTCTACCGGCAGTATCATCACCTTTGAAGGCAAGCTGCAGAAAGATAGACTTTTTGTCTACTGTGGTACAATTCATTTGCTATTTTATAAAAACATATTACACGTAGTTACGTAACATCATATTGCCATACGTTTTCCAGTTAAACTTTGCTTATTTTGTCTTTTTATTCCCAAGCTTATTCGTCTAATCTGTCTGGATTCAACATAGAACTTGGCACCCAAGTGCAGCAGTTAGAGTTGCCACGTTCCAAATAGCACACAAAGCTAGACAAGAAGACGAGTGAAGAGAATCAATAGAGTTTTGACAAGCATAAGAGTGAAACAAAATGAGTAATGGTAGAGAGGAACATGAAAGATTACAGAGACTGAATACATCTGCGTAGGCCATTGACAACGATTTTGAGCCATGTCGCCTATATTGTCTCCAGTCATTGATTCCTGGAGTCCCGAGGGCGAGCCCCAACCCGGAAGTCTGCATCTCCCTACCTGACTCACTTTAACTGTCAGGGATTTCATGGATTGATGAGGCCATCTTCTTGTTTGGCCACCACTTACTCTTTTCCAACCTGCACCTATATCAGCTAGTAGTGCCCGTCGAGGTGGGGGAGGCGATGGTTAGGCATGCGCAGCACGTGACCTAGCCATCTCAATCTATGTAACTTTATAGCCTCTTCGATTAATTTTCCCTCTTTGCTCAACACTCTACGCCTAACGTCAACATTACTTACCTTATTATACCACCCAACGTAAGAAAGAGATCTTAGACTTCTATGATCAAAAACAGTCAACCTTTTCATGTCTTCAACTCGTATTGGCCATGTTTCAGAGCCACAGAGGAGAAGGACGGAGCGAACTGCTGAGCAGTACACACGTCTAATCATCCTATAAATAGTCAATCCACTTAACTCTTAATTATTTGACAACTTATATCATTCCGGGCTTGTGTTACTCTTATTTCCTTCTGTCAATTACTCCTTGTCATTCCATAATTAATTTGTTTATTAGATATATTACACAGTGTAACAATATTATTTACTGGGTGTGATGTATGGTGGATGTATGTGGATGACACATTCAGTGTACTTAGAACACAGGATATAGATAGATTTTTCGAATACATCAATTCAAAGGTTGAAGCAATTCAATTCACTTATGAATTAGAAAATCAGGAACGGGAGCTCCCAATGTTAGATTGCAACGTAAAGAGGAAAGAAGATGGGAAGTTAAGCACACTGGTGTTTACACGAAACCCACACATTCAAACAGATATTTGAATTTACGACCATCCCATCCTATGTAAAAATAGGATTGGTGAAATGTTTAAGTAATAGGGCACAAAAACTAAGTAGTACCAAGGAAAATTTAAGAGAGGAAGTGGAGCATATAAGAGAAGCTTTGAAACTTAATAATTATCCTGATAAATTAATCAGGAAGTATGCAGGAAAATGTAAAAATAAAATTAATAATATTAATGAAGACATGCATGTCAAACATGCGCAAGATAATGACAATACCAACAATAAGGAATCTAAATCATCAGTAGTAATTCCATACAAGGAAGGAACCTCGGAAACCTTACGCAGAATTCTTAACAATGCCGGCAGGAATAAAAGTGGCTGGCATTCAAATCCACAAACTCAATTAGAAACAAGCTTTGTCGGTTAAAGGATCCTGTGGAACCAATAAAACAAAACAATTCAGTTTATCTAATACCCTGCTGAATGATTGTCAGGTCAAATGCATAGGTCAAAGTAGTAGAACAGGAGCAGTCAGACTAGCCGAGCATAAAAACCTAGCGAAATCTAGATTAGTTGACCCGAATAAGATAAGAAATCTAGAGAATAGTTCAGCTATAGCACTATACATGCAATTACACACAACCATACAATAGGATGGATGGGATAGGATGACAGTTTTAAAATCTAATGTCACAGGGTGGAGGGAGGGAGAGATTGATAACAGAAGCTTTGTTTATCGAATCAACTGCAAACACGTGTAATAGGAATGATTCAACACCTGTCCAGCCGAGATATCTGGAAAATTCTACTATCCCAACGACGACAAATAGAAGAGAACAAAGAAAACTATAAAACTCAAGTTTCGAAATCGTGTGATTACAATTGATGAAATGATTATGAACACGAATAAATTGTGTTCGAAACTTTGTCATCCAGTAAATAATACTGTTTTTTCACTGTGTGATACATCTAATAAACAAGTTAATATGGAATTACACACTACCACAGTGCCCAAGTTTTACACATATATTAGTACCCCTTGTCATCGTGGAAAAAGTATGTTCAAATCTTTATTGTGATTTATACTTTTGTGTATAGTTCAGTTCGTAGACAGTTGAGAAGAATCCTTGAAATAATTCGAGATGAGCTCATATTATCCTAGTACACATTTGTCGTTCTTGCTTTGCTCAAGTCGATTAATAGGATGAAGTGTATGAAGTTTTGAGCACATCACTGTCCATTCAGTAACCCACACAAGCTTTCCAGCTTAATTACTCGACTATCAGTGAATGGGTCACTGATTCAAACAGTACTCCACCTTTTCTTCAACCTGAAAAAGATTGGATAGTCTCACCAACCTTAGCAGAACATGCGTGCTACATAGTCAATTGGCTTTGCATACTTCAACTTGACACCCTGAGCGACAAACGTCTTTATACAATTGTATAATTAAAACAAAAAGAAAAAAATTCTACACAAAAATTAAAAGAAACGAAGAAACAAAAAAAAAACAGGGATACACATACCTTTAAGAGTTTTAGATAAATTCGGTCTCAGTGTATCAGCTAATTCTGGGAGATCGATAAACAATGAACAGTGTTCATCATTACACATAGTTGTAATACTGGGTGATTGCATTTGACTGAAATAACAAAAACAATAGAACATCAGTATTTGAAGTAAATTGATGGATGTTGACTAACAGGATGAGCGTTTCGTCCCATTTGGGACTCGTCAACTGGATAATCTTGGATTCCTCAGTGAGTGATGGTGTTCTCCCTGAGACTCGAACCCAGTACCTATCTTTTCAAACGCCAAGGTGTTATCCGATAGACCACTTGGGCCACGACAGCTAGCCACCTCTTGTGCAACGGGTATTAGTTATTATTTAATTCAGTTCGGCATATGTCACATCTGTGCAAAGTTCTACGTTGAAACCAGTCAGTCAGTCAGTCCATTCAGTTCAGTCTTTCCCGTTGACTGATTGGACCAAAGTGGTCAGCCTCTGTTGATCCAATCTATCAACGAGAAAGTCTATATTGAATTAAATACATCAATATATTAATATTATGCATATATTTAGTATTGTCTGAGATTTAGCACACTGGTCTGTCTGTCCGTTTTCAACATAGAACCTTGCACCGATGTGCAGCAGTTCGAGTCGCCACACTTCACACACACCCAGAGAAGAAAGTAGAAGAGAGACAGTAGACAGGGATTTGAGACAAAGGGAATGGTAATAACGAAGAACAATACAGTTTCATTGGAAATTATAAGTCACGAGGAGTGGATGCATCTGCATGAGGCATTGACAACAATTGTGAGCCAAATCACCGATTGTTTCTAACCATTGGTTTTTACCGTCCCGAGGATCCCAACCAGTCAGGAAGTCTACACCTCCCTACGCGGCCTAAACTGACTGTTGTAGATTTCATTGACTGGTGAAGCTATGTTTTGGTTTGACTACCGCTAGCTCCTTTCCAGCCCGACCGATAGCTGCTACCTTGACGTGGTGGTCGGGCTTGCACATCACAATGACCCAACAAACTACACTGGCTGCAAGTATTGTTCCTCCAGGTTCTGCCATGCCAGGAAGGTTGTTATGATAGCGATTAGACTAAAAGCAGTTACCCGAATAGTGTAAGAATTTTTTGCTACACTTTGCTGGGGGCCTGTGGGCGAAGTCGTACTGCTGGGGAACAGGGATGTAACAGCAGCCAGGTGATTCCCTCAGATGACCAGCATGCCAGCCAACTATGCTGTCCCTCCACTCTGGGAAGAGGGGCTAAAAAAGGTCGACCTAAACAGTTGTACATCCCGACTTACCCTACAGTGGTCCGTAACCGGCGGTAAGTTTACCAATACGGAGCCAAAGCAAGAAACAAGTTCATACAGGCCGTGTGTGACCGGCCGCCTTCAAGCAGTTGTCCCCTGAGCTCTTCGGTCACACAACACTAACCCTCTTTCTATTTCAGGTACCCGAAGCACACTGGCAACTGGATATGGGGGTTCACAAACAACAGCAGTACTCTAAGAGGGATTGTAAATTAGGAATTAGTAGAGCTAGACAAACTCCGTTTACTAATAAGACTATCCAAATTATTGCAGTCTATGGTTATCTTACTACTATGAATAACAATTTAATTCCACTTAGTTTCATTGATTATTTAACTTTGTTTTATCGCATTAACAATCACTTTCTCCCGTAGTATAACATTTTAAATATTGGCCAGCTGTGTTCTCATTGGTTAATTCGTTTTTGCTTTGTTTTTTTTTGTAATTGATTGGCTTAAACTAACAGTCCTCTGATTTTCAAGATGTTCAGAGAATCAGCCACGTTTTCCAACTTTTACTCTTCTGCAGATAATTCAGTTAATCAGTTGTTCATGTTTTATTGCAACTTGTGAATTCTGTTATCATTTTGACGGTTGTTCATGCAATTTTTTTTTATTCCTTCACGTTCCCAGTGGAACATAGGGCTAGAGGCTTGAAGTTTCTGTAGCAGAGTTTATTTTTGCGGGATGGGGTTGCTAGCCCCATGCCCAACCTTCCCTCTTTACCAGTCTTATTACTGGCTTAGTGAGGTAAAGGAGTGCGTCGCCCGGGAATCGAAACCCGGACCATGTGCATAGTCGGTGAGCGTCCTAACCGCTGTTCCGCCGACGCACAGTTCATGCAAATGAAGACAATAATTCTCAAATGTTTATTTCCTTCGAATTACTTAACTTGTTTTATGCCTTTTGTCTGTCTGTCTGGATTCAACACAGGACTTGGCACCGAAGTGAAGCAGTTCCAGCTGCCACGTTCCAAATAGCACACAAAGGTAGACAAGAAGATGAGTGAAGAGAATCAATAGAGTTTTGACAAGTATAAGAGTGAAACAGAATGAGTAATGGTAGGAAGGAATATAAAAGATTACAGAGACCGAATACATCTGCGTAAGCCATTGACAACGATTTTGAGCCATGTCACCTATTGTCTCCAGCCACCATTGATTCTTAGAGTCCCAAGGGCCCCGACCCGGAAGTCTGAATCTCCCTACCTGACTCACTTTAACTGTCAGGGATTTCATGGATTGATTGATGCCATGTTTTCGTTTGGCCACTACTTACTCTCTTCCAACCTGCAGCTAAATCAGCTAGTAATGCCCGTCGGGGGAGGCGATGGTTAGGAATGCACAGCACGTGACCTAGCCATCTCAATCTGTGTAACTTTATGGCCTCGTCGATTGATTTTCCCTCTTCGCCCAACACTCTACGCCTGACGTCAACACTACTTACCTAATGTGAGAAAGAGATCGTAGACATCTATGATCAAAAACAGTCAACCTTTTCATGTCTTCAACTCGTATTGGCCATGTTTCAGAGCCATAGAGAAGGACGGAGCGAACTGATGAGCAGTACACACGTGTCTTGGTTGATAGTCGGATGTCACGCCTACGCCAGAGATGACGTAAGTTAGTGAAAGCAGCTTGAGCTTTTTGGATCCGTGCTGAGATTTCGTCGCCAATCAGTCCGTTGGTGCTGATACAACGGACGCCTTAAAAGTTTAAAATACATAATGTGTTACGTTTTTCAGTGGTCAAAATTAACGCCACATCATTACTTTCTTTTGTTAACTAAGGAAGATGTGGGAAAGTAAACAAATTGTAGGTAAAAAACGCCAAAAAATTCATCAATTCTATTTTAAATTATGCATGGGAACAATTTTTTTGAGGTATATATATACTTATTAGTTTGTTCCAGGTTTGGAATACTGTCTGGACATCCCCACATCGAAGCAGGTGGCTGTCTCATGGAGATAGCTTGAAGTCTGGTCCACAAGGCAGTGGGGCAGCGTCAGAAGCCACACGTTCCCATGGTTTTCGGTGACCCAAACAGGCTCATACACCATTTGATTTTTCCGAATTTTAGATCCCATGTACACGACAGGTTTGGAATCAGAGTTTTCTAGCTGCCCTAGGTAGGTCCCATAGTTATAAGCACCAGGCGTTCGCATTCGCCCTTTCAATTCGGCGAGGAACACCCCCCGGTGCCGCATGAAGACAGTGAAGTCTGTAACACTAAATGTTGCTTCGTATTCATATCTCGGTTTCAGGCTTCAAAGTTAAACAAAATAAAAATTCCTTTTTCCTGATTTCATGCTACCCGTATGCCGTCTGTTACATAGGGAATGCTTCGTTTTTACTTCTATCCAAGTAGCACTTATTCAAACTCCGGGGGGTATTTTAGGTGTCTCATAACACCATTCAAAATAAAACAGACTACTGAACAATTTAAAAAACGACAATAATAATAGTAATGAAATAACAATATGAACAAGGAGACATACAATTCAGGATTTGTTTTCAAATACTCTATAACATCTTTCAGTTTAGATGTAGTCTGAAATGAAATTTTCCGTGGTACATTGTTACATGCAAGACAGTCAGGCTGGAAAAAAGAAAAGAAGTACATAAAACAACAATAATAATTATACTTATTTCAAGTTTGAACACGACTGATATCACTTAGTGAACCATTGAAAACCAGCACGGAGTACTGGATAGCTGTTTCGTCTTAGATCGGGACTCATCGGCGGTACTCACCCACGGGGTTTCGAATTCAGGACCTTCGGATTACTAGGAAAGCTCGTAGACTATTCATCCAGTGGGACCCAACTGAATGAATTCTAACTTCTACCAATTTGTGATTTTAGTGCGACTGGTACTAGCCAATATCATCGGCGAGTATCTGTCCTCACTCCCGACCCCCCGGGTCACAACTTCTCAATTGTCCTGTGGCCAATCACTAGCCAACATCAGATTAATCTTCATGAGTTTGTTTATAGGGATTTTATTTGTTTCTAGTGAGAAGTCAGGACCAGTGAGGATAACTACTCGCCGGTGACATTGGCCAGTACCAGTCACGCTAAAATCACGAATCGGTAGAAGTTAGAATTCACTGAGTCGGATCCCACTGGATGAATAGTCTACGAGCTTGCCTAGTAGTCCGAAGGTCCTGAATTCAAAACCCCGTGAGTGAGTACATCCGGTGAGTCCGAAACTAGGATGAAACAGCTGGCTGTCCAGTACTCCTGGTCTTCAATAGCTCTCTAATTAAAACCAGCTCATAACTAGTCTTCAAAAATAGACGGCAAAAAATGGGTTAAATGGAGTTCGTAATTCTAGGGATCAGTCCGACAGTAGCTATCACTGCGTACTCAATAACCACTACCTCCGTAGAATTGCTAGGCTCCGATAGCATCACTATGTAGGTAATTCTGAGGTCCGGCAGCGTGTGTATGGACGGTGTGCAGGTCACCCATTCATTGAGTGCAGTCACCTGGAAACACAGGCTTTGGTGGCTTGCATACTTGCTATGAACGTCATCTTAGAAGCTTCCCTACCGATCTTTGTTCGCTAACGTTGAGATTGGATGGAAAAGGTGGAGACGTAGTCAACCCATGACGTGATGCTATGGGATGAAGGATATTTGTGTTATATCAGAATCAGTTGGTAAATCCCTAATCCCTCCCTGGTTAGTTATCCAGAAAAGTTCATTGATAAAAATATGAATTTACCGCCAAGTTAGTATGACTATAACTTAAAAAACAGCCCTTGCTTTTAAAACTGCAGTTTCTTGGTGATGACACTAGTGAAATAATAACACAATGCTTAAAGAATCCAGTAAAAAGAGTATTCAATGTAGGAGAAGTACACAAGCACTCCAATTTCACGTTCGAGAAATAAGCCTAAACTACCTAATTTCACCACCTCTATATGTATCTACCAGTTTGACTGCTCCTTTGAAGTCAATTACATTGCGCGTAGAATTAGGCAAGTTCAACATCGGATATCCGAACATCATCCTGCATGGCTAAGCAAGGGAAAAACAAGATTTATTTGTAGCCCTACTTAAACAAACCTTGTAGATATTGAGCAAAAACTTGATCTCGACCGATCCCATTTCGACTAATCATACTTTTACTTTATCAGTTCAGCTTCTACATAGAGAACTGAGGCTATCGGATTCCACCTGAAGAAGCCAAAGATTTGTGTTGAAAAGAAATTCGCACAGCCAACACCTTCCTCGCCTTGACTATTATTACATCCATAGAAAAATTTACCAATTATCCAATCTCCTAAGCTATTTATAAGTTAAGGCAGTGACCTGGGGTTCTAGGGGGAGCCATGACCAGTAGGGTACAGCACGTTGAAGATGAGGCAGTAACTCATCAAAAAAGACATTGCCAAATGGTTGCGCTATGTCGTGAATTGGCAGAAGTTAGAATTTATGCATTGGCCATTGGATCGGCTGCCAGTGACTCAACAGTCTACGAGCTAGCTCGCCTTGTAACCAGGGTTCGAACCTAGTTGTGATGGGTGCGTACTGTTGAAGAGTCTCAAACTAGGACGAAACAGCTGTCCAGTACTCTCAGGTTTTCCAGTGGTTCTCTAACTGGTGTCAGCTCATGGTGAAATCCTCCATCCAATTAAGTCATTGTTGTCCTACCTATTTTATCGTTCTGACTGCTTCATATTTAATTGCTTATTGCGCAATCGATTCGAGCACTCACTTCGCATTTTTTTCAGAATTTCGCATTGTGTAATCCACTTGTTTAATTTCTGCAAATATTTCTACCCTTTAATTGTTCCACTAATTTTCTTCGTTAAATATCACTCCCTTTTTTAAAATTCTGAAAATGACTATTTATTGTCTTATGCAACAGAATTCAGTGAAATTCAATTATTTATAACTGTGAGGGATTCGAACCCAAGACGCATTAGTTGAAAGTCAAGTGCTATCAGCGCCGCTAATGAAGCACATCTCTACTATGCAGTCTAGTTCCAAGTGTTAACTGATCACGAAAATAGGCAGCTGACAAACGCAGTGGTTGTAGACGATCCATGAGAAGCCATGCTTATCGGCACTCGCTAGCCAGATGTGTAACTACGATCTAGGGATTGAATAGCCCAGTCGGCAAGATTTGTGTATGCAACACTCGGTGAATCTTCCATAAAACATTAATTTCTTGGGGAAGATGATACACACACCTTGCTAAATAGTCGTAATAAACAGGGTTCTCTGCTGGTCGCCTTCAGTCAGCTAACAAACTACAGTTCTACTGATCACACAATACACATGAATTATGATATTAGATAGTTGGAGGCAATCGGCCACAGGAAGCCTTGCTTGATCTAGGTTTCGTGCTAGTTGGCACTCACCAGTCAGCAAGGCGTATCTGAAACCTTGAAGGAACTCATGTCCCTTCTGAGATTCGAACCCGCGTCACCCAGTGAGCCCTGCAGTCAGAGACGTTACCACTGAGCCAGCTATTCGGGCTCGCGATTGACCTCCTGTAGGACTGTAGTGGGTAGTTTGATTTGACACTAGTAACTAGTGTGATGTGTCTAGCTAGTCCTTTCTTTGGTGCGGACTGAATTCTATCAGTCAGGTATTTGCAATGTGGTCACCATTCTAGGTAGCTAGGTAGGTGGTATTATTTTTTATTATGATTTTGATTACAGCTTGATTCCACACCGTATTTTCAGTACAAGTATGGAATTTTCAGCATGGATATCGGTAGCCCAAATTTCAGGCCGACCATAGATATCGGGTGTGCGCCGGCAGGGGATCGAACCCCGGACCATGTGCATGGTCGGCGAGAGTCCTAACCACTGTGCCACCGACGTCTCTGACTGCAGCACTGGCTGACGCGGGTTCCAATCTCAGAAGGGATATGAGTTCCTTCAAGGCAGTTGCAGATATGCCTTGCTGACTGTTGAGTGCCAACTAGCACGAAACCTAGGTCCAGGCAAAGCTTCCTGTGGCCGATTGCCTCCAACTATCTAATATATCATCAAATCAATGTGCACCGTGATGGCGAGCTACCTAGTGGAATGGTGGCCACATTGCAAATACCTGACTGACTGATAGAATTCAGTCCGCAACAAAGAAAGGACTAGACACGTCACACGACGTCGTACCATTCCCCACCCCTCCTTCCAAAAAATAAATAATAATAATAATCAAAAAAAAAACGCGCAATAACAATTATCACAGTGGTGGTGGGCAACAACTACTTACTTTACGTTCAACAGAAAAACCGTATGTGTACACTCCATCAATATCGCTGAAATTCATATAACTATCTAAATAATTATAACAGAATGTGATCAGTTTGAAAACCTGTGAGAAAAAGAAACAACAAGAAAAGAGAAAACAATGAAACACAATGCATGAAGGTATATTTTTTTTGTAATTATCGCCATTTATTTTGTCTACCAAAGAAAACCTACATTGCCACCATGGATAACTAAATTACTATATTTGAAAATATGTCTAAATCAAGTTCACTTTCAACAGTTTAAAGAAATTCGGGAATTGGGTAATATATGTGATAAGCATTCTCATAAAAGCTTTTGTATCTTCCAATGAATCAATCAATGAATGAATGAAAAACAAAACGATATTCAAGTATTGGTTTGTAGGGGTATTCGGTTGATTGGTTACAGGATTTCATCATAAGCTGGCATTAGTTAGAGGACCATTGGAAAAACCTGGGAGTACTGGACAGCTGTTTCCCCCATCCTGGTTTGGGACTCTTCAGCAGTACGCACCCACTGCCAGAGTTCGAACCCACAACCTTCTGGTTACAAGGCCAGCGAGCTCGCATACCATTAAGCCACTGGGACCCGATCCAATGGCCAATGCATGAATTCTAACTTCTGCCAATTCACGATATAGCGCAACCGCTAGCCAATATCTTCGGCGAGTATTAGAAAATGAAGCCTTTCAGTTGAGAGTTTTTTGTTTACAGGATTTCATCGTGAGCTGAATATCAATGAGATACTCACTGGCGACTGGCCCTATTCAGGTAGGTGGTTAGTTACCTGGGGTTCTAGTGGGAAGTCGTGACCAGTAGGGTGCAGCAAGTCGGGTGTGAGGACAAATACCCGCCGAAGACATTGGCTAGGGGTCGCGCTATGTCATGAATTGGCAGAAGTTAGAATTCATGCATTGGCCATTGGATCGGGTCCCAGTGGCTTAATGGTATGCGAGCTCGCTGGCCTTGTTACCAGAAGGTCCTGGGTTCGAATCCCGGTGGGTGCGTATTGCTGAAGAGTCCAAAACTAGGATGAAACAGCTGTCCAGTACTTCCACGTTTTCCAATGGTTCTCTAACTAATGTCAGCTCATGATGAAATCCTGTAAACATAACGATATTATTGTGTTTACTGACTTTTCGTTGTTTAATGCAACTGATAGCCTTTATCAAAGTAGTATTATTAAACCAGAGTTTACAAAATCTCAGCCTACATATACAGCAACTTAATCATCGCTCTTCAGCATGTGATAGTCTCTTACGCAAAGCCATGTGTAGACTGTTGGATTTGATAAGTGTATAAAGTTATAGAAGTGCGTTGGTGTCACAGCGGTAGAATGCTTGCCGACTACGCATGCTGTTCGCCGTTTGATCCCCCGACCACTGACTCACTCCCTTACCTCACTAAGCCAGAAATAAGACTGGTAAAGAGGGGAGGTTGGTTATGAGGCTAGCAACCCTATCCTATAAAAATAATCACCACTGCTACCCAAACTTCAAGCCTCCAGCTTGAAGCCCTATGTTCCACTGGGAACGTAAAGGAATATATATAAAAAACAAAAAAATAACCAAGGTTTCCCTTTAAAACAAAGGCACTCACCTCAGTTGCACAGGCAGCAGCAATCACAGCATTTGTCGATGCGACAGCAGGGATGATTCGTTTTACAACACCTTGTACAAGGCGTAGTGTAACACCAGATATACCATAGTGTTTAGCTCTTTCACACGACTTTTCATATATCCATTGTATGTGTTCAGGTGAATCACCGTCAATGGCAACGCCATCTGAACAAAAGAACGATGATAGATAATATGAAATTTAGTGGAAAACAATTTTTTAACCCAATTGAGATAGCTACGACACCTGTTGTGCATGCTAGACCATCGCCTTACTCGATAAACAGTGTCAGTTGACAGAAGATTATCTTGGAAATTATTTTATTATTTATTATTATTATTGTTCCCATGGGTCCCAACTGAAACATAGGGCCTTAACAGTACATCTTCACTTAGTCCTATTCTCTGAGGTTCTCCCTAGCTGGCCCCACGATTGCCCAAAGCCTCTGATCTTCTCCTCACTCTCAGAAGACCCACTCGTCGTTTCCCATTCAAGTTCCACTCGAGGGCCTGAGGCGAGATGTCAATCGATAATCTCCTCAACACGTGGCCGATCCATCTACATTTTCTTCCACATATTTGTTGAGCAACACGTTCTTGATTGGTTTGTTCCCTGACTACCTTGTCGCTAATCCTTTCTGGACACTTGATCTTGAGTATGGAGCCAGTGAAGGTAGGTGTTGATAAAAGTCTGAAGTAGGCTGGTGGAAATGCTTTTCATGACGCGCTAAGTTTCTGACCCATGTAGTAGAACTGACTTAACATTGGTGTTGAAAGTCCTACTCTTGTTCTTTGTGTTGGCTGAGTGCAGAAGATTTCTAAAATGACCTCAGAGTGATGAAGGTCTGTGTTACTCTTCCTACTCTGGTTTAGACATCCTCATCCACCCCCGGATAAGCGAAGGAAGTGACCTCTTTCAAATTTCTTTCGTTGATAGTGATTGGTGCATGTTGTTGTTGCCAGCCGGGTATCTTATCATCCCCGTTTTCTCTATGTTCACTTGAATTCCTGTCTTTGCCGCCCACCTCTTCTATCAGTTTGTTGGTTTTCGCCTGTAAGTCTTCAAATTTATGTGACACTAGACATAAATCATCCACGAAATCCATATCTTCTAGGCGTGGCCAAACTAAAGGCTGGCAACAATCCAATCGATGAAGTATTTGGCAGTTGGTTTAAGCCAGTCAGTCACGTATGGAGGTGCTGACTATCTGATCTGGTTGGAGTCCTCCGGATGCAATGAATCGATGGCTGAAGGCTATAAGTGGTATGGGTCAAAATTATTCTCAATGACACAGATGCGCATTCAATCTTTGTAATCTCCCATATAAATTTAAGCCTCATATCTTTTTCCATTTCACTATTTTCTCTCCTGTGTACATATTTCTGCTCATTAAAGTTCTTTTGAATCCCCTTACTTCTTGTTTTCACTAAATCTGTGTGCTATATGTGGAGTGTGGCAAGGTGGACTGTTGTGCAACGTCCCATGTTTAAACTCAGTCAATTGTAACCCAAAAATGATGCGATCGGGTGTGTTCTCTACACTGGATCATTTAACTATGAAGCTTTTATTCATCATTCAAGATGACAAAATCTGAGCCTACTACTTCAAAAAGAAATAATGAAGTGTGTGAATTTTTGCCCATTTTTGGTTTAGCAGTTTCTCTTAAACACTGATAGTTATCTGATTTATCATCCAATGAAAATTACAAGAAATAACAAATATTGGTGAGAGTTTGAGGAGACAGGCCACCAAGTGAAACTGTGTGTGTGCGGTCAATAATCATCAGCCCATGACTGCAGAAACAAATTAGCACTATCCAAAGTTGACAGAAATCAATCGAAAAGGTTGTGAAGTTACACCGATTGAGATGGTTAGGACATGTGTTACGCTTGCCTGCCTGCCTGCCTAGCCATCGCCTTCCTCGACTGGCGGGAAATGTTAGCTGACATAGAATGGAACAGGTTAGAAAAGAGTTAGCTAGTAGTAGTGGTCGAGCCAAAACATGGCTTGGTTTAAGCCAGCCACGTAGGCAGGTGTAGACAGCTATCTGGATGGGGTCCTTGGGATGGTAAAAACCATTGGCTGGAGACAATAGGTGATGCAGCTCAAAATCGTCCTCAACGGCTGGCATAGATGCATTCACTATTTGTGATTTAAAATATCGAATAAAATTCTATTATTATTCCATATTACTATTCTTTTTGCTTCTCTTTCTTTTGAATCTCTCTTTACTCTCTTCTCTTGCTTTGTGTGCTACAAAGAGGGAGTGTGGCGACTCGAACTGCTGCAAATCTGTGCAAAATCCTACGTTGAAATTAGTCAGTTAGAATAAACTATTACCCTTCCTGTGAAGAAAAATTCACAGTTAGATACTTTCTAAAGTTAATCATAATGACATCATCTGAAATATCGTCACAGTGAAAGCTTCATTCGTCACTAAACAGTACAGTTCAGAGAATATGATCCGATCAAAATGAATTATTTTACTAGTGAATAAAATTGAATCCAACATCCGATCCCAGTGTAAGCGGTAAATAGTCAAATTTACAAGTAACAAATGAAATAGGAAATACCAACTGATTGTAGATGGAAGCCATCAGTAGTCGGTAAAACTTGACCACGAGGCAAGACAAAAAAAATTGATGAGGAATGCTTTGTGTGGTAATCTAAAAGGGGAGCACAACTGGATCGTGAAGTACCAGAATAGGATAGATGACAAAATCAACCAGTTCAAAAAGAAGATTGAAAAACAATCTTGTGATAACCGTAGAGAACAGCAAACTTGTCGAAAACCGACCGACCGACATAGAACTTTGCACCAATGTGTGGTAGTTCAAGTCGCCACACTCCCTCTTTGTAGCACACAAAGCAAGAGAAGAAAGTAGGAGAAATGCATAATATAGTCAGTAAACAGAGGTGTGAGACAAAGGAATAGTAATAACGAAGAACAAAACAGTTTCATTGGAAATCATAAGTCACAAGGAGTGGATGCATCTGCGCCAGCCATTGAGAACGATTTTGAGCCATATCACCAATTATCTCCAGCCATTGGTTCTTATTGTCCCGAGGACCCCAACCAGTCAGGAAGTCTAAACCTTCCTAAGTGGCTGGCTTAAACTAACTGTTGTGGATTTCATTGACTGATGAAGTCATGTTTTGGTTTGACCGCCGCTAGCTCTTTTCCAGCCTGACCCTATATCAACTAACATTGCCCATTGTCGAGGAAGGCGATGACTGGGCATACGTAACACATGTCTTAACCATCTCAGTCAATGTAATTTCACAGCCTCATCGATTGATTTCCCCTCCTTACCTAGCACTCGACCGATGTCTAACCTCAATATTGCTCACCTTATTATACCACTTCACACGGGAGATAGAACGCAGACACCTATGATCGAAGACAGCTAATCTTTTCATGTCTTCCACTCTCAATGGCCAGGTCTCACAGCGATAAAGGAGGACGGAGCGAACTAATGAGCAGTACACACACTGACTACTATTGATAACTGTTACAGACAGATCAATAAAGTCAATTACTTGCTCAAAACCTCATAAGTGAAAAACAATGTTCAACTTTCTATCCTATACATGAAAATTAAGTGTTTAACAAACTGAGTATAATCCCATATTTTATGCTATAGTAAGACAGTAATCTCAGAAATAAAAAGCAGTAGGACCATTGTTTCTAGCCATATAATTAAAAGGCTACCTTTGAAATAAAACATTAAGAAGCAATAACCACTTAATTGTAACAGCGAAAAAGAACGAAAACCACTTGTACTGCTCTTACTTACCTCCAAAAGGAATTTCTTTAGGCCATAACAATATTTTCACATATTCTATACAATGTTCTGGAAGTCGAGGAGTATGCGCAATTGTGCATAAAGGGAAATTCACTGGAGGCGGGTAAAGATCTAGTGTACACTCTAGACATCCAGTTAAACCATAGAGAACAACAAGAACGTGTCCTTTGAAGCCTTCTGTCCCACCATCAACAAGTGGGATAACAGTGTTAGGATCTGGTTGACCATTTGTATCATAACGCACTAAACTTGCCTAAAATACAGATACAATTGAAAGTTTAAAAAAATTCTGATATGTAGTAGTACACTACTTGAATATTTCTCTCTTCTAATGTAAATCAAACTACAGATTATTTTAATCTACAGTTCAGTTCTAGAAAACTATAATTTTTGTATAGTTTTGTCTAAGCGAGTACTTTACCACTGACAATGATTCAGACGATGGTCAAAGCAGTCATTTGGTGTCACTTACTTTTTCCAAAACATAGTAAATTCAGCTAAACTTAGGATGACTCAATGGGGATTTTCAATTTATTCTAATTTTCAACACTAATGTCAAATCAGTCAATGTTTCTATACGCTTCAGATGCTCAGTGGGCGCATCAGCAAAATCACTTCCAACAGTCTGCTGAAGAGGTTCATCAACATCCCTCTCTTCCAATCCATACTGAAGATCAGATAACCAACCAGAAAGGATCAGAAACAAAGAATTCTGGCAATGAATCAACCAATCAAGAGCCCATTGTCCAAAAAATATGTCGAAGCAAATAGAGATGGGTCGGATATACGCTGAGAAGGCCGTTGAGTAACATCACGCGCCAGACACATTCCCAAGTGGAACCTGCATGGGAAACGACGAGTGGGGATTTCAAGGGAGACATGATAAGTAATGACAACACCATCATATTACGACTGGATAAAGGTTCAGGTGTCGTAGTGGTGAATAAGTACATTAGATGCAGCCATTGTACTACACCACAATATTGTTTCCTGCCTTGATAAAGGTGCTAATTCCGTTCGAACAGCTTTTTTAGACTATACTGCAGCTTTCGACTCTGTTCCTAGGACACTTTTATTAGGAAAGATGATTTCAGCACAAACAGAGTCCTGGGCAACTAGATGGTTGTCTTCTTATTTTAAGGATAGGAAACAGCATACTGTTTTGGCTGGAAAGCGCTCCACTTCTCAGCTAACTGAAAGTGGTGTGCCTCAAGGTGCAGTACTTTCTCCATTTCTTTTCTCTTTCTTTTTGCATGACCTTCCGAACTCACCCAAAGTTAACTTCATTAAGTATGCTGATGATCTGACCGTTTCTGTCCCTGTAGTTTCCACATCGGATTGTTCCCATATGAATGGCTTCTTAGCTGAAGTTAAGGATTGGTCTGGCTCAAATGGTCTTAAACTAAATCCAACTAAATGTAATACTGTTGATTTCAGCTTGAGAAGTGAAAAAGATATGCATGGATTGATCCAATCTCATGATTGTTGTAATATTGATGGTACCATGATAGAGAGTAAGTCAAGTGTTTCTTATCTTGGCATTAGTTTCTCTTCAAACCTTTGCTGGTCGTCTCATATTCTTATAGTTTCTAAGAAAGTTTTCCGTCTGACTTATTACATAAAGAAGTTGAGGCACTCAGGTATAACCCAATCTCTTCTCATACAATTTATTAATTCATGTGTTTTGCCCATCATTCTTTATTGTTCTCCATTATTCTTCCCTGGGCTACTCAAGAAAGACCATATAATACTACGAAGAACATTGAAGGCTGTAAGTAGGGTCAGTGCTATCCCTTTGACTCAACTAACCGACACTGTTGTCAATAGGCACATGAATTCTTGTAAACACTTAGCTAAAGTTATCTTGTCTGATAGTGAACATCCTCTTTATTCACAATTGTTTCCTTGCATCTCTTCGGGTAAGACCAGAAGAAATTTCATAAACATTTATGCTCGTACTACAAAATATAAAAATTCGACCGTACCATATTTGGCACGAGTATTGTGTGAAGAGACAAATATCAGAAAAGAACTTTTACAACTTTTAAATCATTAACTAAACTATAAAATGTAATGATGCATATTATTGCATGTGTTATTTGTTATATTATTTATTTATTATTCACTATGACCTAGCAATGGTGTGATTTTGTTGGGGTTTTTATTTTTCCTATTAACTATCAATATTTTAACATTTTATACATTTATATAATTATAAACAGAGCTAAACCATTGCAATATGTAAAAGAAACGCTGAAAATTCCATGCTGTAAATTGTTATTGTTGTGGAATAAAGTGATTATTATTATTACTCTTAGAGAACTTTTGAAAAACAAAATGACTGACAGTCTCACGTATAATGAATTGAAATCTAGGGGGGTCTGGTCTTCCATATATGTATAGCCCACCAAAGGTACATAAGCCGAATTGTCCAATGAGACCGACAACATCAATGGTAAATCCACCCTTACACAAAGTTGCTTATTGGTCAAACAAAAAGGTGGGACCAGTTCGACAACGGCTGGCTTAGCATACTCTGAAAGACACAATCTAATTCGATATAAAGATAAGGCAACTCAGAGTGTGTAGTAGATTTATGGTATCCTTCGGTGTGACCCTGTTCACACAGCTTCTCATTCATAAAACCTTAGACATTATCGGTCCACACGCTGATCTCCTCTTTCTACCGAAACTTGAATTCAAGCAACTTCTGTTATTATGTATCACAAATACACAATTCCAGTTCGGCAACAAAATGTATTATCGAATCGATGGAGTGGAAACGGATAGTCAGTTGGATCCTGCACTGGCAGATACTTTTATGGTTAATCTTGAACATACAACGCTTAAGTGTGCAACTGACGGAGTAATAGACTACTATAGATATAGATACCGCTGAGCCAGAAATAATGCTGGTAAAGAGGAAGGTTGGACATGAGGCTAGCAACCCCATCCTGTAAAATAAACACTATTACAGAAACGTCAAGCCACTAGCTTGAAGCCCTATGTTCTACTGAGGAACGTGAAGGAAAAACAAAAAAAAATAGATATAGATACACAGACGACACATTCATTGCGTGCAATGATCTGAGTCATGCTTCGTATCTGCTTGAGTTATTCAACAATGTATATGAAAGCATCATTTTCATAATGGGACATAAAGACTGTGGGAGATTCAACCTCCTGGATATCGTCTTGAAGAGAAGAATATATGGGACGCTACAAATAATTCCTAAAACCACGTTTAACAATTTTAGATTCTTTGACGTTGATATTATCACTAAACTAACCAGTTATTTATGTTAAATTAACTTATCCAAGTGAAGTGAATCTATTACTTATGTTCCGTTGTTACAAAGTACTTTCAGTAGTTCAACAGAGAAATTTTAAGAAGAAAAATCGTGATGAAAACATTTCATGTTTCTCACAAAAAGTCTCTTCACCATGTGAAGACAAAGTAGAAATGCACACTTACCAGTAATGAATTAATCCACCGCCGAGCTATTATTGAATCCAAACCACAGACGACTGCATTGAACTGCTGATAAAAAGATTCATCAAAGTCTTGAATTTTTTTGTAATGTGGCACCACTTTGCAAGTAGGAACGCGACGCATAATAAACTCAGCAGCAACATTAGCCTTAGGTTTGCCAACATCATGTGGTCGAAACAAGAATTGTCTGTTCAAATTGGAAATGTCAATTGTATCCATATCTATGACTTCTAGATGACAGAAACCCATCATCGCCTGGATTATAATATTATAAACGTATGAATAAACATACAAGGTCTTTCAGAAGCTCGCAACCCAAACCGCCAGCGCCAATGACAAGAATTTTCACGTGTTCTTTGACCATGCTTAAAAGCTTAAAAGTATATGAGGTAAAAAAGGCATACGAACTTCATCTGATGGATCGAATTCTGACCGCTGAAATGGTCCAGAACGTCCAAGAATACATCTCAGGTTTCTCCACTTTTTGTAGATAGGAATTGTGGAATGCATTACGTAAGAAGTGGTCGTTGCAGGTCTTACGACAGAAGCACAAGTTAACAGCAACCTGGTACGTTCTTAATAGATGGATGTATTCTATACCAATGTAATAAAAACAAATGAACTCAGCTGCTTACGGAAATCTAAGTACTTTTCGAAATTATACGTAAATGAACTGCCAAATATTCTTACCTCATCTTCCTTACTGTTTGCGGACGATATTAAGATATGGAAAACCGTACATAGTAACGATGATAGGTTAGTACTACAAAACGATCTAGATAAATGAGCCGAATGGTCTTACCTTTGGAGTCTGGAAATTAATTCCAAGAAAGGTGCGGTAATGCACCTAGATCAGGAGTCTTATACGTCATAGTCCCTGGGGGACACAGAACTGCCAGATGTTAGGGGACAAAAAGACTTAGAAATTAGTGTAAGCCATGACCTAAAAACAACTGCGAATTGTAATGGAGCAGCAGCTAAGGCTTTTCGAGTGCTATGGACACTTCGATGGGCTTTCAAACGATTAGATGAGGGTATGTTCCAAGTACTCTATGCAACATGTCAGGCTTCATCTGGAATACTGCATACAAGCGGTGAGTTCAATCTTCAAAAAGGAGACACATATCCTAGAAAGAGTGCACAGGGTAGGAACCAAATTAGTTAGCAGTATGTCACACCTTCCTTATGATAAGAGGGTGGAGCATTTAATTCTCTTTCTATTATCATACCGAAGGAGGAGAGGTGACTTAATTTTGACTTACCTTATATTCAAGGGTGATTTAGGGATTTACCTTTGAATCCTTTTCTCTCCCTTTAGGATACATTAACGAAGTCACCACCAGAAGGTGCTCAAACCGAGGTCGAATGAAATACGTATGGGATTTAGATTCTCTCACAGAGTGGTCAAAGATTGGAACTCATACCTGATTCAGTAGTAGCAGATTCATCGGTGAACGCTTTCAAAGAGAAATTAGATCTCTGCAGAGATATTTGTCGAAAACACTAACATAGGCAACAAGAGCCTATAGTTTTATAATCTGAATCTGAATTTTAAACAGTTAAGAGTGAAGTCACTTTAATGTCTTGGCAATGACTTTAACTAGTTACAGCTATTCCTTGATGCAGGAGACATACAGCTGCACGACATCTCAATATTAGGCATTCGAGTGGAAATGTTGATCCTAACATGACGTATAATCTAACGAAGACCACAGACTTAGTATAACCACGCCGAACTTCAAACTCAATATTTATCTTTACAATGATTCCTTCACCAACTTTACATGCAGTAGCAATGATAACTTTGCTCTTTACTTGGAAGTTGATATAATTTTGTCCTGAAAACAAACTAGCTATACATAGCTAGCGATGTCTATAGTCATCTGGCTATCAGCGATGCATCGCTTACGACCAGTTAGACTTCTCAAGCGTGATTAATCAGTTCAAAAAAGAGTAACACGACGATGATCCTAATACAACATCTACTTGTGAGATATTTTATTCATTAATTGTGGAAGTCTGAGAACGAGAACAGCTCCGCTCAAAAAAATAATTCTTAAGACATTATTTCCGACCATATCTACAAAATATGTCCGTTGTATTCGACAAATTAGTTTGTTGCGGCAAGAACAATGTAATGCATTCACTCACCACAAGATATGTACCTCAGTAAGAAACTATAAATCTCAAAATATGTCTAAACTACAAAACATTTTCAGCAACCGTACCGCTTCGATTCCTGAGAAGCGCGCACGTGCTTACTTCAATATCGAATATATACTAGCTAGTGTAAACCAAATTGATTTCTTTGTGCTCGCTTCTTGGTTGTAAGGTAAAGGTTCATGGTCTTCGGTAAACTTCTATGTGGTTCGTCTTGCCACTTGATTGTCATAGCTTTGGTTGATTTCATTGGAGTGATGCTGGGATTCACAATGTGGTTTATTAGAATGCGGTGTGTTAGGACCGTGTGGCTACTGTGAGTGGGGTTGATCCTTTCACCGTTAATCTTCCGGTGTGGTCAAAAAGAGGGGTAATGAACATAATTACTGTAGGTTATATAGACTTAAAAAGAAAACGTGAGAACAGATGGCTGGTGATATTTGAAACTGTTAAATATATATATATATATATATATAGGCTGCGTATACAAACACAAGGATATCCACAAGGCTACATGGGTGTCACCAGATGGGCGAACCAAAAACCAAATCGACTTCATCTCAATGCTGCTCAAGGAAGTGGAGGCGCAGCCTGCTGGACACGAAAGTAAGAAGAGGAGCAGACATTGGCTCAGACCACTATCTCGTACAAGGGACAATCCAAATCAAATTAAAAGCTTTCAGAGAAACAGGAGCTGCAGATAGACCACAAGCCAAGTTCAACACTCAAAAACTAAAGGACCAGGATACAAAGGACATCTTTACTGCAAGCATAAAAGACAAAGCCGAGACACAAATCAACACTGGCGAAGAGGTCAGCGTCGAAAAGCACTGGAACAACTTGAAGACAGTATGGAGTCAAACATGCATGGAAGTTCTAGGCAGAAAGAAGAGACAGGACAAACAATGGCTCACTACGGACACTTGGAAACTAATAGAAGAGAGAGGGATGGTGAAACAAAAGATTCTCCAGTGCACCAATGAGCAACAAAAACAGGATTTGAACGCAAGCTACAAGACACTGAACAAAAGAGTAAAGAAGAGTGCCAGAGAAGACAAAAGAAAGTACTATGAAACCATGGCAAGTGAGGCAGAACAAGCTGCAGGCAAAGGAGACCTCGCAACACTCTACCAAACTACTAGGTACCTATCGGGCAAACGTTTGACACAAATCAAGCCAGTGAAGGATGACAATGGAAAGTCACTCACCAAAGAAGTGTAGCAAAGGAAACACTGGGCTGAACACTTCAAAAGACTCCTAAATCGACCACCACCTACAACGCGCCCAGCAATACCAACAACGGAGACAGAGCTACCAGTGAACACCAACCCCCCGACGAAATCAGAAGTCCTGAAGGCAATCAAGATGCTAAAAGCTGGAAAAGCAGCAGGACCAGATGGAATCCCAGCAGAAGCATTGAAAACGGACCCGGAGACAACAGCGGACTTGATGACGCCACTACTGGAGAAGGTGTGGAAAGAAGGCAAAGTACCCGAGGATTGGAAGAAAGGATACTTATTCAAACTACCAAAGAAAGGAGACCTAAGTCAATGCAAGAACTGGCGCGGAATTATGCTCCTGTCCATCCCAAGCAAAATACTAAGCCGCATCATCCTGGAGAGAATCAAACATGCCCTGGATGAAAAACTTCGACCGGAACAGGCTGGATTCAGGAGGAACAAGTCATGCATTGACCAGATCGCCACATTACGGATCATCATTGAGCAAAGCTTAGAGTGGCAGTCACCTCTCTATCTCAACTTCATCGACTTTGAAAAGGCCTTTGACAACGTCGATCGAGAGGTGATTTGGCAACTACTTCGCTACTACGGGGTGCCACCGACAATAATACATCTCATCCAACAGCTATACGACAATGCTGCATGCCAAGTAATCCACAATGGGAAACTTACGGAATCCTTCGAAGTGAGGACAGGAGTAAGACAAGCCTGGCTGCCTACTATCGCCAATGATTTTCCTGATTGCAGTAGATTGGATAATGCGACAAACAGTGGGCAATGAGGAAACAGGCATAAAATGGACACACACAAAAAATTTGGAGGATCTGGACTTCGCCGATGATATATGTCTGATTTCCCACAAACTGGAAGATATGCAAGCGAAAAGCAACAAGTTAGCAGAAGAAGCATCAAAGATAGGACTTCAGGTGAACATAGATAAAACAGAGGTGATGAAAATTCCTGGGCAACACCATCAACAGCAACAACAACAACTGACAACAATCAGCATAAATGGGAGGAACCTGAAAGAAACAACCTCCTTCACCTACCTGGGAAGCATCGTTTCAACTACAGGCGGAACTGACGAGGATATCAAAGCAAGAATCGGGAAAGCAAGACAAGCTTTCACTACTCTCAAGTCTGTGTGGAGGTCAACAGCACTACTCAGCATCAAAAATAAGATCCGGATTTTCAACTCCAATGTGAAGTCAGTGTTATCTACTATACGGATCAGAGACTTGCACTGCGCGTCATAAAGAGCATCTCAAACAAACTACAGACTTTCATTAACAGTTGTCTTCGCTCAATACTCAAGATCAGATGGCCGGCCAGAAAAGATCAGCAACAGGGATCTTTGGGAACGAACCAACTCAGCAGGAACCGATTGTGAAACAAATAGGCAGGAAGAAATGGAGATGGATTGGATGGCCATACTCTTAGGAAACCATCAAGTGACATCACTAGACAAGCCCTTGAGTGGAACCCGAAAGGGAAGCGGCGAGTTGGTCGTCAGTGCAAGGGTGACTTGGAGGAGGTCATGTGAAGAGGAGATGAAAACGTGTGGGCAAACTTGGAGCCAGGTGAAGACTCTAGCAGAGAACAGAACGCAATGGAGACGCACGGCTGAAGCCCTATGTTCCTGTAGGAATTAAAGGATACAATAATAAATATATATAAGGGAATTAACAGACAGAACAGTCAGAAGAGCAAGGCGAGAGAATGTGAAATAGTAAACAAACGAGTTTAAGTGTGTACCCATTAATAGTGTGTGAGCATTAAGGGGATATGCCTCTAGGACACAGTCCATGCGTCGCTGCATAATTGTCGTCTCCGCTAAAAGCTCTCCACGAACGGTAGACTAGACGCATCTGCTAGTAGAGGGCTCCACGGGCGGCAAACTCGAAGTGAAGAAAAATGGGGGCGCACTCGAGTCTTTGCTTACTGGCAAGCTATCTTTCGTGGATTGCTATGAGGAAGCTCATACGTACTTAATAGCAGAATAATTTGCCTAGATGTTTCTGGTCATCTGTAATCCTATGGGTTGTAGTTACGTCACACCTAATCCAACGGTGGTTAAGTGTGAAGAAGCCAAATTTCTTCATCGTGTGGTTTGTTGCTCGTCTTTGGACTCTTTCTAAAAGATTAGTATCCCTTCTGAGTCCCTTCCAGTGCTTTTCAAATTCAAACTGTTAAACTCTTGGCCGTGGATAGAAGCCCTTACCACTATAACAATCTCCTTCTGAAAAACTTAACTGACAACACAAACTTCACGTTTTCCGGGAGCCACTACCAAGAGTTAGTGACCCTTTGGTAAGACCAGCACTCCACAGCACTACAGTCCCTACTTTGTTTTGCGCTCTTTTGCTGCATTTTTCTCACCTATTACGACCTAGGGGAAACGACAGGAGTAAATAAACTAACCTTATTGTTTTTCTTATGATTTCAATTACCGTTACTAAATCTGCTTTACGCCTACGGTTTGGTAATAACAAGAGGCTTGAACTGTTAAGCCGTCTTTCTTAAGACATTGATAATATATTTCCACATAAACTTGCAAATTTACATGAAACGCAAGTCATTTCGCAGGCACAACCAAGAATTATAAATTAGTACTGTTTCCACAGTTTATGCGAATAATAACACAGATCAGGTCCCATCATCAAGGCCGAGCGGCAACCCACACTTCGTTCCTTTTCCTGCAGTCGATTGTAATGAAATGATGAGCAGCCAGTATTCAGATAAGTGTTATGTCCATGCGTGACCTAGAGCTTTTGCAAGAGGAAAGGACGTTCTGCGGAACTACAGTGTGGAAAAATACCATTCAGGGTAGTGTTTCATCAAAAATACATTTACATGAGGTATACAAGAAGCTATACAGTCCTTAGAGTGATAAAGAACATTTATAACGTATGGAGCTAACCATAGAGGTCTTTTTGTCGAGACTATGAGGTTTTCGGTGGTAGTCCTAGAGAAGTCCTTGGGTATTATCCCTTTCGACTTCGAGCTCCAGGCTGCCAATGAGTGACAGTGTGCCTTAAGCTTCAAGTCAACACCTACAATGGCAACTAGACCCCTATGTGTCTGAGGTGAAGGTGAAATGCTGTTCAGATGGCATGTACTGAAAATTGCATTCTCGATACACATGGTTGAGCACATTACTAGGTTGAAGTAAAGCATGCATTCTTCCAATCAACCTCGGGTTTCTTTGTGAAGCAAGGTTATTATCGTCACCCTTTAATCATCTCCAAGTTATTAGGCCATTTGTCTTGAGAGCTAAAAAAGATTTGCTCAGCCCATCTAGTTCGTTGATATACACCGTAAACAAGAAGGCACTCTAGTACAGGGTCTTATGGCAAACCACTATATATCGTCGGCTAAACACAGGGTCTTGATTTGGTCACGACTCTTCGTTTCCTCAGCGCACAGAGTTCCTTGATTCAGAACAGTGGGCCGACCTTCATGCCATATCGTCCACCTTTTAAGAAAAGCTTAGGAAGGTTAATGCCAAAAACTATTCAACAAATTTATTAACAGTCTCTGAAAAAGTGTAATAGTCCAACACCTGGTCAACACTTTATTTCTGTCCGACTCACCTTTACTGCTGAAGCTTTGGTCACCAAACAGAAAAGCCAGTGTTTTGTGTGCGGAATAGGTTTGGTCAGCAACTCCTTCTTTAATGATCCCAATCCGCCTCTGCTAAGCTACTTCAAACGACATTCCTACCTTTACTTTATTTAGTTTTCTTTTTGTTCATCAAACTTTTATTTTTCGACTCTTTTGCGTTTTGAGTCTAGCTCTTAAACTAACCACATAGGGTATATATTAACTTTAGTGGTCCCCCAGTACTAAATTGGCTACCGATACACATGCTGAAATTCCATACCTGTACAAAATACTGTATGGTTTCAAGCTATAATAAAAATCTTCTGAGGTAGTTTCTTTTGGTCTAACGAGGATGCCTAGACAGAACACATTATCATACACTTTATTAAGTTCGACCAGTACTCTTGCACAATAATACCATAAGGCAGTAACTGCGTTCTTGTCCCTAGAAAATCCAGTCGTCTACGATGGGATTCGGTCAGCAATGGTAACAAACTGGTCCTTGAAGGGGAAATGGCTGAGCTTCGAATAATCTGATGAGTTTCTGATCACCTATAAAATAAGCCAAAAGAGATGAACTTACACATTCAGAATTATTTATAGATTTTCACCCCAGAACTTCCAGCTGAACGGTTAGAGCTAACCAACCAGCCATTCTTCACCCATAGTGCCTAAAAACAATTTGTTGACCTATGAGTAAAGCCACGATTTAACTGTGTAGTTACTGCTGCTTAGCAGTGGAAGGCACCTGATATGGCCTGAAATATCTCCCTGGTATTTACATGTCAAGTGCAAAACACGAACACTTATGCCCAATATCACACTGCGTTGGTATATTCCGCACAAAAATACATTCAGCTGTAGTTGTCACCGAGTGATTTATTCCATATTCCCGCTAACTGTAGCATCGTAGTCCGTTGTTATGGTGGTTTTATGGAAATTTGTATTTTTGTATGCTTTCTAAATGAAATGTTGCAATGGAATTTTTTTCTGGCGTACATATTATCAGTATTATGTCCTCAAAATGCATTACTTTACCTGCTTTCTGCTAAGCGTAATGGATCAGAAGAGGTAGTTAAACGCATATCAATGAATTTTCATGAAGTCATGTTGGTATATTTTGGCCTATTCATCGGAACACTCAAATGGTCATCTGATAAAGGCGGCACTGCTTCATGAAGAGGATATACCATATAATCGCCCGTCAGCATTAGCTTACCATAAAAATGGTTACAAAACCAAGTCATGTTTAGCTCATTTTTAAGACCAGTTTTTGACACTTCTTCAATGACTTCGACCCCAACTAGAAGAACACTTATGTTCGTGACCACCTATCTTTCAATACCTCAACCCTGGCCACATGATTAGATGACTCCTTGGTCTAGCTTGTTTCAACCTGATGATCAGGCTCCCTTTGTTACCGTCTAAACTTCTGATACTGGCAATAGCGCTTATCTTAAATCAAAGACATGGAGGGCAATCGTGGGCATAATATCGGTATGTACACAGACGCGTATCCCACAGGCTGTCATTAAGGGAAAGCTTAGAAGGAAAATAATGCCGGTAAAGAAAGTTGGACGACAGAGATAAAGCGTCATACTAACGAGTCATAAGCTTATTTGTACTATTTATGGCAAAATCATATGAGGTGTATGGAATTCAAACTCCTTTTCCATAGCAGCAAGGAGAGAAAATGGCGAGCAAACATAGGTAATAATGGTGAGGTTTTCAAGCCAGTTAATGAAGAATCTAGGCCGTCCATTTCTGTGTTCGCAATAATCATCTGGAATATAGAAAATCGATAGTTTAAGACCCAGCGGTGCAACATGTAGGTGGAGCGGATACGGCACAAATAGTTGTACGTAAACTTTCATGAACAACTAATGGTATATACACCACAAACGGATAGCGCAACAGGGAAACTAGAGACAGCTGCCACAGGTAACCAAAGACAGTAATGGAGAGTGAGAAGAAAGGAGTACTGTTCTTAATCAAACACAGAGCGTTATGGCTGAGAATATCAAAATTTGTCTTTGCGAGTTGAGATTAAGTTGAACAAAGCAACGGCTAAAATCCAGGTTCAACCAGGTAATGTTGAAGACAGATTTTAATTATTGAGTTTTCAGCCCTGTTCAACAATGTTGCTAGGAGTTTAACCGGCACGTTCAACGTTTGCGTCACACTTTAGCTTGATTCGCTGTGAGACTAACACAAGTGTTTCTCCAGTTCCATAATTGTAACCAATAACTCTTTCACTAATAAGTTATGGTTAATCAGATAAAAAGGCCGCAAACTCAGTCACCTGTTAACCTGATGAATGATAGCACATACATGCTTGCAGCAACGAGTAACACAACTCCCACAAAATATGGAAGTGAGACGCACGGCTTGCCAATACGCCGCAGGCGTCGAGCTCCTGTGTCACTACCACCTACTGTGGTTGGAACTGGCAGCACAAATATTCTGACAACTAGCAGTAGGATTACCTCTACAAACTCAGCACCTGGCCCTCACATACACCTCTTCACTTCACCTCATGTACGTGTCACAAAAAATTCAGATACGAAGTCCAGTTTCAACAATTACTTCAGAAATAGAACGACTGAAGCTGTCAGTAGAAGAAATGAAGACTGAGATGCGGGACATAAGGTGTAGTAAGGCTAGGAATGCAGGATGTTCAGGAAATTTGGCCAACATACCTGAACTATCAACGCAGATTAGTGATATAAAATCACAGGTCTCCGAACTTGCACCTCTGAACATCCTGACCAGGACCACAAACCCCGGCGAACTTGACACAGAATCAGTAACTATGGTTGACACCTTGATAAACTTCATCGCAACTGAGGTTATCAGAAAACTGGATACTAGGCTGAATGTGATAGCCTATAATGTACCGGATAATGAGGGGTTGAAAAAGGTTCATAGTATCTTACTTAGGGCGGCGAAATTGCCTCACCCCCAAACAAAGTGTCACAGACTGAGAAAGAGGCAGCACAACCACTACTGCCCTATACGCCTTCAGCTTGAAACACAAAGAGAGGCTAAGAAATTCACCAATTCACAACGTATCCTATTACATGATCCAAAAACAAATGAAAGTTGTGGCAGATAAGACAGTGGTTGAAAGGCGTACTTACAACCACCTCACTAAACCTAATGATAAGAAGGAAAAGACATCGTAAGTTACCAAAATAGATATACCCATGGCCAACACGGTAGAGCTCACAGCATCACCCCTCTCAAATCTCACAAGAATAGCTCCACAGAACACGATAGCAACCGAAAGACAAGTGAATTATAATTTCACTCCTAAATTAGCCCCTCCACTCTCTACAGTGGATCTAGATGTGTCTCTAGAAAGCTCTAAGACAGAAACCAGTGCCTCTCGTAAGTCGACACCATCCTCTCCTAGCCATAACGTGAGAATCCAAATGGCATTCGTTAACAAAACATGATGAGATACGCTACTCGTAAAGAAAAATCTCCAGTATTTTCAAACTCCCTGGAAAAATCCACACCGTAGGGTAAATGATATACAAAACTTAGCTAACAACAACATTAAAAACGGAATAAGGCCATACTGTCCACGGACAATAACGACGGAACTTGCTCGCATACTATGTCAACAACAGTATCGCGCAAAATGGTACAGGTGTCAACGCTCAGAGATCTACTCCCAACCATTCTGAGTCTTCAAAGTATGACATACAAACAAACTTTGACAGAATATATGGCACAAGTCTGCTGAGAATTAAACAAAGTGCAACAGTGCGTATAATGAAACCCATGTAGGGACACACAGAATGTCTCCAAACATTAAGCAAAATAATAAGTTACGGGCATTACAAGGTGCCAATAATTTTTTATCCACCACGTCCCTGTCAGCGCCGACTAAACAACTGTTGGGGATGTTGACTCTTCTGAACCAGTACCACAAGTGTCGGCTCCCTATCGAGAAGAAAAACAGGCACAGCCTTGTGCACACTCAATTAGTAATCACATCCAATGCTTGTACAAATATAGGCCAAATAAAAACTAGCCAAGTCTCCAACCTACCCAAGCCCAGAACTACGTCATCCTATAGTGAACTAACAGTAAAACTCATTATTCACTGAAAGAAATAGGTGGTAACTCGATAGACATAGGTGAACAGGGCGCTCACACTAAATGTAACACAAAGTTGTTATGCCATGCGGAACCAGTAGAGGCCGCACCACACTTGAGCCTTATTGACGAGCTTAAATACTCCAAATACTTCTTAAACCCTCAACTTTACTTAATCCTTAATAATGCTAGACCTATCCTAAACAAGCTACCGATGCTCAGGGCACATACGCTGGCATACAAACCCTCAATAATTATTATTACAGAATCCTGGTGTCACTCCAATATACCAGACGAAGAGATAAGCATCGATGGGTACAAACACTTTCGATGTGACAGGAACAGTGGTAAGGGAGGAGGCTGCCTAATGTACTTCCTGAACACACTTACTGTATTACAGCTAGAAAATAGGAAACTCAATGACATGCACGACACCCTATGGGTCAACGTACACTTCAAAAGTGCTACACCACTAATAGGATGTATCTACAGAGAACCTGGCACCTTTTGTGATTACGAGACACAACTTATAAATGTACTGGAGCAAGTATCCACTCTTCCATACGAGCATAAGATCATATGTGGAGACTTCAACCTACCCAAAATCAACTGGGATTTATTAACAGGGCCAACTAAATATGACAAGCCTTAGTACAGTGGACATTTTCGGCTGGAAACAACTGTCACCATCACTACAAGAGGTGACAACGTACTGGACTTAATATTCTGCCACGATATAGGTCCCCTCTCAATCTTAGCGACTTCTAAGTTTTCAGGCAGTGGCCACAAAACGGTAATGTTATCCTTTGCCATTTCCACTGAGTAGCAATTAGGCTTATACCTCCACTTCACAACAAATAATATATAGGAACTATAATAAGGCAAAATGGGCTTTCGTAGAATCAATACTAAGATCCTCTGAATGGGGTAAATAATTCACTACTGGTGACCTCTCGAGAGCTCTGAGTATCTTCTACCGGAACTCAAATACATGCTTAGATTCTGCTATTCCACTCCAAACACTGAAATTTTAATAATAATATTTTATTTCTGGAACAGAAACCAGCCATTTTTACAGGCATGAACATATGTACACTAATTAGAACTTATAGAATATATATGATTTGTTAATCTAGAAATAGACTGAATACTGGTAAATTTGAGAGAAATATTTAAAAAGAAATGTACAAATAAGGCAATAGGTAATTTTCGAGATATGCTTTCAACTGAATAATTCATGAGATATAGCATCAAATCAAAACTGTAATTGAAAAAATATACGGTATGTCAATTTCACGCGGGAATTATAAACGATTACGTTAATTGTGGAAAGTAAGTAGCATTTTTGTACAGGTGCTGACGTGAAATATAAGGGATGCGGAATGAACAGTAATTGTAAGTAAATGATTCATAGAGTGTTTGAAAGTCCATAAAACTTCAAATTCACCGGTAAGTACACCATAATTGTGACATTTCCAGTTGTATATGAGACCAACTTTGAACTTGTCAGCAGATTTCATGATAGAGGTGGTTCCGTTATTCACCAGGTGGGCTAGCAATATTCCGAATTAGTTGAGGATAGCGGCGCTGTTTCAGTGCCTTCGTTTAAGGCAGTACCTTTGAAAAGAGAAGAAGACACAAGAAAACCGCCAGAGAGGTGCAGAAGTATATAGTAGGTGTTAATAATTCAAAACATATATAACAAACATGGGGTTCATCATTTTTTGTTGTTTTTTTCATTAAAAAAATACTATTTCCCCCTGAGATTTTCTAGTGATGGAATTCTAGTCTTTCTTGCGAAAAGAAAAAAAAGTTTAAGTGAAAAAAGATGATAATTTTACCTACTTATATAGGTTGAATAGGAGTTAAACACAAAAGTCAAAGTGCGTGAGCTATGTAGAAGAAAAGCGAGGGCTTAATAATAACTACTGTTTTTCTGAAGTATATATTTAGGTGTACTTCTGAAGTAGGGGACTTGTAGCGGTAAATAATTCCCCAAAATTATTAACCACAGCAATCATCACTCAACATTGGATGCTGACCATCACTGTTTAAGTCGACTTGTTTAGCTGAAGGCTTACGGTCAAGCATCCCCGCCATTTGGTGCTCCGTCGTGTCACGTGCGTGTACGATTACTAGCTAGCTAAGCATTCACCTCTACCCGCGATTTTGTCCCGAAATATAATACGTACTTTGGACGACAAAATCTGGTCTTTTGCTTTACCATTTGGTACTCGAAGAACGAACACTATAGAAGTTGTTGGTATAAGATCTTGCGTTAGTATAATCCGTACAACTCGCGAACGTCGATACCTACCAGCCACCACTAAACTGGTGAGCCCAACCACGAACTACATCTTCAATTCACACGCAGATAAACCCGGTGAGTTCGTTCCATTTTGTGTTTATTCTTGTACTATATTGTTATCGGCATACGTTTCGTCATGAGTGATCCTAGCCCCAAAGTTATTCGGATTCGCTCAACCGCCAAAACAATCCAGCTAGTACCATATTGGCCAGATAATGCTGAAACGTGGTTTCAGATTGCTGAGTCTGATGTTTGTGAACATGGCATAACTGATCAACGTTCACAGTTCCTTGCAGTTATTCACGCCCTACCGCGGGAATTCAGCAAGTGCGTAACTCTGCAGATGTCGAGTCCAGAGGTAAGTAACTCGTACGAGTTGCTCAAAGCATCCATCCTCAAGAGAAACGTTCTCACAGATCGACAACGTCTGGATGAGTTATTTCGTAACATCCAGTTAGGGGATCAGTCAGCCGTGAGCATGCTGGCAAGAATGAAAGAGATCATTGGCCAAAGTCAGTTCGATGAAGGACTGTTTAGAGAACTATTTTTATCCAAACTGCCACAGTCAGTTCAGACTGTACTTGTGACACTTCAAAGTGTTCTCATAGATGACTTAGCTGTCTCTGCAGATAGAATTCTAGAGATAACGAAACGGCCAGTTACCGAAGTATACTCTGTTACCGAACAGACTTCGAGGAAGGGTTCTGCAATGATAGAGTTAATCAACTCCGTCCAGCAGATGCTTAGGTCGAACAAGCCTAGCAATTCCTCCTACCGTCGTTCTAGATCCCCTCAACGACTAAACGCACGTGGACGATCTAAGTCCAACACACGTTCTCTCAAAAATCCTGACTGGTGTTGGTATCACAACACCTATGGCTAGGAAGCGAAATGTTGTCGAAAACCTTGTGATTTCGGCAAAGCCTCCAAGTCTGTGGGAAACTATCCCGCCGGCACGCGTTAGCGGCAACCGTCGCCGGTGGCACTAGCCGCTTACTTTACATCCATGATGTAATGAGCCAGACTAGATATCTAGTCGACACAGGCGCCGAAGTCAGCGCCCTTCTTGCTACAGCAGCACACCGACAGAAGGATCCAAACTTCAACCTAAAGGCTGCAAGTGGAAAACCAATTGCAACCTATGGTCGGAAACACGTCTATCTGAACGTAGGTTTACGCAAACCTATTCAGTGGATTTTCCTAATCGCTGACGTCACAATGCCCATCATTGGCACGGACCTACTTAATCACCATGATTTGCTCGTAGACGTCCGCCGTAAACGACTAATTGACAACACTACTAGTTTGTCTATCAAAGGCATAACTTAAGTAGGCCCCAGCCTGTCACTCGTTAAGATGAAAGCAATCCTCGATCCAACTTTTCAACCGATTGTTGACAAATATCCGGAACTCAGTTGCCCATCTAACGATCTCCCGTGTATAACCAGCAATGTTATGCACCACATCATAACCTCAGGACAGCCCGTGACATCTAAAGCACGACGACTGGCCCCTGACAAACTGAGAAGAGCCAGAAACGAATTCGATCATATGCTCACCCTTGGCATCATTTGGCCATCGAATAGTCCATGGGCATCCCCATTGCATATGGTACCGAAAAAGGATAGTAACGATTGGCGATCCACTGGTGATTACCGGCGAGTGAACGCCAAAACAACTCCTGATTGCTACCCTTTGCCTAACATACACGACTTGACGGCAACGTTATCTGGAGCATCTATATTCTCTAAACTCGACTTGGTTAAAGCATATAACCGAATCCCGATGGCAACGGAAGATATTCCGAAAACGGCTATCATTACGCCTTTCGGACTTTTCGAATTCCTACGTATGCCATTCGGCCTCCGGAATGCGGCCCAAACATTCCAACGCTTCATCAACGAAGTATTTCGCGGTCTCGACTTTGTATACGCATACTTAGACGACTGCCTCATTGCCAGTCCAGATAAGGAAACTCACCTTAGACACTTGGACTTGGCATTTGAAAGGTTACGCCAACATGGTGTTACCATCAATATACAGAAGTGTCAAATAGGCGTTGATTCACTCGATTTTTTGGGTCACACTATTGACTGTCAGGGCATTCGCCCACTGGCTACTTCGGTCGATCACTCTAAGAAAACGCGTTCTGGACGTCACGTTAGATTCCCAGAATACCTTCACACCCATTTCACATAACTGAGTGACACATCAATTTTCTTTATGTTGCGTCATTTAACACAAGTAAATGATATTTTTCCTATAACCGTACATAAAATTAAATTAGATGTATATTTTTTTCCCGATATTTTGAACTTTACATTATTTTACTGTATAGTAGATGCATGTCATTTTTTTTGGTAAAAAAACGCTTATTTGGTACACTTTCCTTGACAAGGTTCTCAGCATTCTTGTTTTCTTTTCCAGGTGCAACGGGCACTGGACAGGAAACAAACGAAGCACGGGATCCAACGAACAATACCGAGGAAGCTATGTACAGACACCCTATTAGCATAGGCAGACAGACCAGCAGGCTCTCGATCAAGCCGCTCGGAAGATTTTTTTCACCCATCAGGGAACCATCGAGATTTTTTACTTCCGGCTGGTCATGTCTTAGGGTCCTCACAAACCCACTAGGGGGGGAGTGAGCTGTAGCGGTAAATAATTCCCCAAAATTATTAACCACAGCAATCATCACTCAACATTGGATGCTGACCATCACTGTTTAAGTCGACTTGTTTAGCTGAAGGCTTACGGTCAAGCATCCCCGCCATTTGGTGCTCCGTCGTGTCACGTGCGTGTACGATTACTAGCTAGCTAAGCATTCACCTCTACCCGCGATTTTGTCCCGAAATATAATACGTACTTTGGACGACAAAATCTGGTCTTTTGCTTTACCATTTGGTACTCGAAGAACGAACACTATAGAAGTTGTTGGTATAAGATCTTGCGTTAGTATAATCCGTACAACTCGCGAACGTCGATACCTACAGCCCCCTAAAGACCCATACCATATACTTGAATTCGAGGTGTTTGTTATTTAAACTTCAGCTTTAGGCAAATTTTCAACTTCTGTTTTTTAATTTTATTTATTCTCTTATTTTGCAGAAGCCATTCGAACTCAGGAGGCTTAGCAATAGAGCGCTGTCCCACAGATAAGGGTGGTTCTCAAATGTCCCCACCATCATATCCGCTGACTAACAATCACCACCCTCCCACTTTTTTGTGCAAGGCCCTGGCAAAATGCTTCATTTTTTGCTATATATATCTTTTAATTTCTGATATAATATGCCACAAACTTTTCTTTTTTTAAAAAAATATTCATTTGTCAACTCATTCGAAGTCATGGCATGAGTGACTACTTTCAGAAGACCGTCATGTATGTTTCATCTGTTACAGCATTTTGGAGAGGGACAATAATAAAAGTATAAGGAAAATAGACTATCAGAGTCTACATTTTAGATATAAACAAATGTAATTTCGGAAAACAGTGCATAATCGTGTAGCGTTAAACATATAAGTATTAGTAAGTTATAATATTTTGTTCCGAAAGATTTGACTACACAAGATTATAGTTATAGAACAGTAGGTTAGGATTTATTACTGTTTAGGACTCACCGTATAGTTGATTATTTAGACTACCAACATTCGGGCCTTAATTTGCGTATAGGGAGACAGTGCTAACATGTAGCATTAGGCAGTCTCCAGAGACATTTTAATACCAGTTGTCTCCAGTTGATTTGCATCTGGAACTTGAGACTGAACTCTTAGCATGCTGAAATACTCATAATACCATGTTATCAGTGATATATGCAAAAAAATTGTTTAAAATATTCGAATGAAGAAATAATTAAAATTTAAGGCTGATTGAGAATAGGTGACTGGGGTTGTGAAAACAATCATAGTGAAAGTAGAGTCAAACATAGAGATCACAGATTTCGGGAGCTAACAGTGAGGGTCAGAGGAGTGCCGTATTAGATCTCTGATTTTTAGTCTGTCACATACGCCTTCTAAGCCGGTGTTGACAAAATATTTGTTCAGCAGAGATGAGAAGGTTTTTGGGGTGGGACTGTTTCTAATTTCAGTTGGAAGACTGTTCCAAATACAGCGGTATCTGACAGTGAAAGAATTTGATCTGTACTTTGTATGACAGCGGGGCACTTCAAAAGATGAAGATTTATTTCTGAGGTTATATTTCTTAGGTGAACTAAAAGTAAAGTCATTGTGGGGGAAATATATAAGCCCTTTAGCGATCCTAAATGTAATTTTTAGGTTAAACTTCAGTCGTCTGACCCATAAGGGTTCCAAGTCAAATATGTTACATCTGTCGTAGTAAGAAATGCAAAGATTTTCACCTACTAGACGTTGAGTAAACGCCCTTTGTAGGCTTTCCAATTTGCACCTGTCTTTTACGGAAACACTGTCCATGACAGGAGGACAAAATTCAAGTAAGGGCCTTATGCATAACTTGTACAGCATAATTTTGGATTCACACGCTTTAAAGTTTCGGAATAAAAACCCAAAAAGCCTTTTAACTTTTGATACTTGTAATTTAACGTATTCCGCTAGGCTAAATTCTGGAGTGTATTTTAGACCCAAGTCTGTTGTAAGCGGCAGACGAGTAATATGATTGTTGTGTTGGGAGATGGAAAGTTCGGATGAAGTGCCTTTGGAGCATAGCACACCACATTTTTCAACGTTAAACTTCATTTTCCACGTGTTACACCACAAGTGAACCCTATCAATATCATCCTGAATCCTATCAAATACACATGACACTTCATTTCTGAGTGAGTGGTATACTATTTTGATGTCATCAGCAAATAGGAAAGGTCTGCCATGTCTAATAACGTCGCAAATATCATTGAAATATAACAGGAATAACAGTGGACCTAGAACACTACCTTGTATGACTCCACTTGTTATCCGAACGGGGCTGGATGTGTGGGAACCTAACCTGACCATTTGCATCCGATTGCTTAGGAATGAAGTGAGCCAGCTTAACAAAGAACCTTGTATCCCATAAGACTGGACTTTTGATATTAACAGTCGGTGGCTTACTGTGTCAAAGGCTTTACTAAGATCTAAGTATACAATAACTGTGATCATACTGGAATCTTTAAGTTGTGAGATATGATCGAAAAATTGTAAATGGCATGTCGTGCAAGAACGTGACTTCATGAAACCATGTTGATAAGGAGTGATAAGTTTCTCTTGAGAGAGGAAGTCAAAAATGGCACTTTTCACGATCTTTTCCAGAACCCTTGAAATAACAGAAGTTAGGCTAACGGGTCTGTAACTCATGACACTTGAACGGGAGCCTGACTTATACCTAGGGGTAATGTGCGTGGTTTTCCATGCATCTGGATATGTTCCAGTTGATATAGAGATAGAGAACAATTTAAGAAAGAGAATAGGGATGTCTTCACCACAGTATTTTAAAAAAGTTGAGGGAATCATATCAGGACCAGGGTTGTTTGAACTTTTAAGGGACGTGATTGCTTTCTTAATATTATCCAAAGTAAAGCTGATAGTTTCTAAAGTTTTTTGTGAACGTACATGGAATAGAGGTTGTGGCGACGTGTTGTCATCATAGTCATATGACCGTGAGAAGTAGGAGTTTAGAAGCTCACAAATTATTTTAGGGTCAGTAGCAGTCTCATCATTTTCTAAGATGAATTGTATATCTGTTTTACGAGAGTTTAACCTTTTGCGATAAGGCTTACAGATTGCAGTGTATTTAGAGCTATCTTTAAGGGCTGCATTTTCTTGTCTGAGTAGAACTTTGTCGTTATTTTCTTTCAGTCTGAGATAAATGTTCTGTATATTTACAAGACACGAGAAGTCATTTTCTTTGTGGTACTGTCGGTGCAGTTTTCGCAGCTTAGCCTTTACTTTTATAGGAATGAAATTCTTTATGTTTTGTCTTGGGCTCTCTTTACATTTAGGAACAAGTTTATCAAAGCATATAGTTACATTCTGGTAAAAGGCTATTAGGATAGTGTCTAGGTTGCTACTAGAAAAGAAAAGGTCCCAGTCTAAGCTTCTAATGAAGGAGTTAAATACATCCCACCTAGCTTTTCCGAAGCACATGAATGTCTCGCGCAGGGTAGAGCATTTTGATGAGTGAAGCTTGGTATCGAGGGCGCAGATTATTGTGTTGTGGTCACTACCAGGAAATGGTTGGCTGATGTCAATGGTGGATAAGGCAATGTCTTTCAAGAAAACCAAGTCCAGTATATTGTGGTTTCGGGTGGGCCTTAGAATACTTTGTGTCCACCCACATAACTCAACCGCATCTAAGAATTTGCTGTAGCGGGGAGGAGCACTGATGGGCTCCCATGAAACTTCAGGCATGTTAAAATCCCCTCCAATCACTTTATAAGTAAAGTTTAATTTCGAAGTGTAATGAAAGGCTGCAGTTATTTCACTTAGCAGTTCACTGTCATGATTGGGTGGGCGATAGGTGCAACCTAATAACAGGGTTTGCTGCTTATTTATGTAGAGTGTCACCCATAATGTATCGCATATATTAAGGTTAGGGTCATTGTAGTGCACAGCTCTGCAGTCAGATTTAACGTAGATAATGCATCCTCCGCCCCGCCCAACTGATCTGTTCTTCCTGAAAAATGAGTAGCCTTCGCAGTGAAAGAAATCATCATTTATTTCACTTGTGCACCAAGCTTCAGTGATCAATAATGCTGTAGGTTGGCTAATCAGTAGCAGGGATTGGATGTATGCCATCTTGTTTACAGCTGACCTGGCATTGATAAGAACGATGTTAGGATTGGCCGAGTCATATCTTAGGATTTTAGCTATGTCTTGAAGTAGCTGGTGGTGAGATTCAATCATAGTGTCCTCAGACGACAATGAAATGCCTATGCCTGTAGATGCCCTAGGAAAGCTAGAAGTGCAGAGGGGGTGAATTACATTTTCGTTTTCATGTAAGTTTGGGCGTAAGGAAGATTTGCTGTCAGAAGAAAAGGAGGTAGAGGGTTGTTGAAGAAAAAGAAGGGAATTACCAGAGTCATGTAAGGTAAGCTCCAGGCAGTAATTAGACATTGCTGTATCAGCTGTCATATCTATATTGGGGGGCGAAACCTGTGGAGAGTGGTTAGCATTTGCAGTATGTTTGAGGTCATGTTGTGAACCTGTATAAAAAATGGTAATGTCGTTTCAGCAAAACTGCTGATCGCTGGATAGTCAGCCCTGTTGGGTGTAGGCATGTAAACGGGTGAAGGTGGCCTACCAAGCAAGCTCAACTTATTCGAATTGTTGCGATTTACGTCGCCACTATTCGACGTCCTATAGTTAGGTGTATCAATCTTTTGGTTTGTGGTGGTGCGAGGGTTTACTTTTTTGGACAGGTAGCTACGAGGTTCGGGTTCTGTTTTGCGGTTTTTGTACCTATTGGTTTTGTGGATATTTGTTTCTGGAGAGAGGTGTGGTATCGAGCTGTCAGCATGTGAATTAGTGTGTGACACTAGTCTCTTATTCTGCGTTGTCTTTGTAAACGAACTGGTAGCCGCAGTCTTCAACTTCCTGGAATTGAGACTACTTGGATTGGTGAATACTGGGTGTGATGTACTGCAATTTGTCACCGGGGTACAGGGATCGTTATCAGAGGAATCCAGATCTACGGTCGATTTCTTTCTTAGTGTACGGCTATACACTGAACTATCTTTGGACCTTACATTTTCACGCAAGTTCGTTTCCGAATACGGTGTACTTTGTATAGAAAGATCCACACCCTTTTGCTCTGCCTCAACAGAAGTGTGGGTGCCCAGGGGTGTTGTAGAGGAGCTGGGATTTACAGTTTTCGAATTAGTCATATAAGTCATTCTTTGGATCGGTGTCTTGTCACGAGCTAATTTAACCGTATGGTAACGTGTATTTTTCAGTAGTGTTTGCCTACTGTAAAAGATGTCAGCATTAGAGGACGAGTCAAATTTCAACACAAGTGGGCAAGATTTATTTTTATGAGACTTTCTTAGTCGATGGCAGCTGCACGAGACATTATTCATAGAGCACGCATTCAGAATAGTGCTTTTGACCTTGTTAATCTGTGCATTATCCGGTATATTATACACGATTATGTTCTTCTCGCGCACTACACGTTGATATACTTCAGTTGCAACGTAGTTTATCAGGTTTGCGGTTTGTGGTAAATTACTAGGTGAAGTACTATTGCTGCCCGTTTCACTAGGAACTGCCAGTTTTGATATCTTAACTTCAAGCCCCCTAATAATGGAAAATAATTCTGCGATTTTATCTTCACAACAAGGTATAGAACAAGAAACTGAATTAGTGCTAGGAGTCAAAATGTTTGCCGTGTAATTCATATCGCAGGACGTTTTGCAGGTGTCTACGAGGCCTAGATCATTGCATGTAGTATCACTATGTATACCATCCATGATGTTGTTTACTACGCAAGCAGGTAAGGCGAGTTCAACGTCCGGACTTAACGTATCTACTGCAGCAGACCTGTGTTTAGTTGTTAAATCACTGGATGTAGTCTTCACACTTCCTGCAGGCCTATTCATTCTATTCGGTTTGTGTTTTTTACTGGGATTTGAAGCAGACAGTGGAGTTTGACGCTTAGTTTGAACCATTGGCATTTAGAAAAGAGTTAAACTTCTTAAATATAAGAGAATGAGCAAAGTGTCTGTAAGGTCCTTTTTAGGGTGTTGGAGATTTAGATTGTTCAGTTCGGTACGCAATTAGCAATTTATGTGGATAAAAATATTGAAATAGAGTATGAAGACACGCTTAACAAATACTATAAATGCGAAGATGCGATAACAGAAGCACTTAAGTAGACACTAGCTATAATGGACAGTTACAGCCGGAAAAGTGATCTTTAATGAAAAAATAGGACTAAATATTTAGTACTATCCTCGAGAGACCTATTGAAAAGCCGCCTATAGAGAAAAAAAGAACTGAGGAATAACACTTAATCCTTAATAATGCTAGACCTATCCTAAACAAGCTACCGATGCTCAGGGCACATACGCTGGTATACAAACCCCCAATAATTATTATTACCGAATCCTGGTGTCACTCCAATATACCAGACGAAGAGATAAGCATCGATGGGTACAAACACTTTCGATGTGACAGGAACAGTGGTAAGGGAGGAGGCTGCCTAATGTACTTCCTGAACACACTTACTGTATTACAGCTAGAAAATAGGAAACTCAATGACATGCACGACACCCTATGGGTCAACGTACACTTCAAAAGTGCTACACCACTAATAGGATGTATCTACAGAGAACCTGGCACCTTTTGTGATTACGAGACACAACTTATAAATGTACTGAAGCAAGTATCCACTCTTCCATACGAGCATAAGATCATATGTGGAGACTTCAACCTACCCAAAATCAACTGGGATTTATTAACAGGGCCAACTAAATATGACACCTTAGAAGTGGACATTTTCGGCTGGAAACAAACTGTCACCATCACTACAAGAGGTGACAACGTACTGGACTTAATATTCTGCCACGATATAGGTCCCCTCTCAATCTTAGCGACTTCTAAGTTTTCAGGCAGTGGCCACAAAACGGTAATGTTATCCTTTGCCATTTCCACTGAGTAGCAATTAGGCTTATACCTCCACTTCACAACAAATAATATATAGGAACTATAATAAGGCAAAATGGGCTTTCGTAGAATCAATACTAAGATCCTCTGAATGTGGTGAATACTTCGCCTCTCGAGAGCTCTGAGTACCTTCTAGCAGAACTAAAATACATGCTTAGTTGCTACCATTTCACTCCAAACGCTGAAAATTTTCCCCACATAGAATGTTATTTATAAAACCAAGGGATCGTACGAAACCGAAGAGACCTTCGACAAGTTACTTCGAACACCACGACTTCGGCACACTAGGTTTAATACTTAACGCCTTTAGCTCCATCTCACAAGCTCGAGATTTGTGTATGAGAAACGAGGAACGCACCACGCTAGTCAGCCCTGCTATGGTGTAAGCACTCACATAAATCTTAAAGAGGCGAATGAACAGCAAAAATCACGGCAATTCTCTCCCCGAAGACACAGGTAGGCTATACACTGACTCTGCAGACATGTGTGGATTATTCAACAAAACATCTGCAGCTAACTAACTCAGGCCTACAGCCCCATTACTCGGTATACACCCTACTACTCATGTGGCACAACTTCCATCCTTACCCAAACCGAAACAAATTAGTACCGTTAGATTCAATCATGCTAGCACTAACCAAACAATTAGAATTCTCAAAAGCTCGAAAGGTTTTGCTACTGGTGGTACATCATCGTATTTCTATAAATATGGTGGCCCTGACATTCCCTTACTACTGCTTAAAATATTCACAATGACCTTAGAAACCCAAACTTACCCGAATAAATGGAAGATGACGTTTGATACACCTAAACACAGAAGTCAACAACTACAAGCTGACCAGTATCACACCTATGGTATCTAGAATTATGGAGAGACTAGTTAAAGATAACCTACTCAAGCATATGCTTAGCTGCAATGTTGTAAGTCCGAACCAACATGGATTCCTAAAATCCAGATCATGTCTGACCTGCCACCCAGACTTTTATAATTTTGTGACCAGTAGCCGTGACAGCAGACAACTAGTACTTGTCATCTACTTTGACGTTTCTAAGGCATTTGAACGTGTCGGACATTTACTGCTAATAAATAATCTGGAATCCTTAGGAATATGTGACCCACTATTAGGATGGCTTAAATGTTTCCTTAACAACAGGCACCAAATAGTAAACTTGGGTCTGTGACTTCCAAACCTAGTCCAATCACTTCTGGTGTAGTTCAAGGTAGTGTCATTAGGCCCCTCCTATTTACACTTTATATCAACGACAGATGCGCTTGATTCTCACATGGGAAACCCTTCATCTTTGCAGATAACCTAAAAGTAGCTTATACATTCCAATGTGATGACCTAGGGTGCTTCCAGAATGTTGTACAGAATGAATTAGACAAAGTGACTGCTTGGTTATCTTTATGGAATCTACAATTCAACCTGAACAAATGTGGTTAGATCTACCTCGGCGCACCCTTAATCAACGTAAAATTAACACTTCAATCTGCTAATCTACTCAGACTCCGAAGTGTCGTTGACTTAGGTCTGAGGTACTCGAGTAACCAACATCCTCTGAGCAAGTGGCATCACAGACTCGAGAATCGAGGATGCTCTTAGGATACATACTCAAGAACTTTCACAAAAATGAAGCCAACCTCATTCTATACAAAACTACTACTACCACTACTAGAATACTGTCCATTTATTATTAGTAGCCTTATCATATGTAACAGCTTGAAGATGGAAAGTATCCAACCATAAATCACGTACAAACTACTTAGCTACGATTGTAAGAAAGACTATATCTCACTGTGTATGACTCTAAATCTTGACCCTTTTTGGACCAGATGACTTATTATAAACCTAATATTGTTTAAAGTCTTACCCGAAATATCATTCTCATACAGTAAGGACATACAATACTCACCGTAAGGCTCTTATGACCTGCGTAACCAAACTTGCATAGTGACAACAAAAGCCTTTAAATCATCACTCCACGAAAACTTCACAGTCATGCAATCTAAAATATGGAACAGCCCGCTCCTAGAAGTCAGAACTTGCACCTCGGTTATAAGTTTCAAACATTACATTAACAAACTATGTATTCCTAGAAATAAGATTTTTTTCTTTTCCGAATCAGTTATTAGACCACTACAGTGCCTAAAAACCGAGCGAAAATTCCCTTATTACTCTATAAACGAAAAATCGACTGGTCACATAGATGCATAAAAAGACTAAATATAAATATATATCAGTCTACTAGACGGCAATTTGCAACGAATATAAACATATTTACAAAAATTAAGGTCCTATCCGTGCACACATACTTTTTCTTTCCTCTCTGGTGCTTTGCTGCTCGCCTTTCTCTTCTATTTGCTTTGTAGTGGAAGTTGCACAAATCTACAGCAAGAGCGAAGCTGAACAAGATTTGAAGCCAGTTATACATACAACATCATCCTGCAAGCTTTTGGCTCGTAACAACTCAACATCCTTGAAAAATCCACTGTCATCATATCAGGACACCGAATCGCATCCTATACAAGCAATATCCATTATCTAAAATAGTTTACAAGTAGCTTTCTACGTGCTGATCTACTTACTCGTACAGAACAACCATGTAGCGACAAATGACGGGATGCAGTGTGAAAACTGCAACCTACGGTTTCATAAAGTTTGCACTGGTTCATCACCATCAGCTTATGGGAGATGCAGCAAGCCATCATCTCCATGGATGTTCATATTTTGTAGTAACCAGTTGGACGTCCTCATCCAAGGGGCCGCAGGACTTCTCATGTCGTTTTGTTAATGCACATCTATATCTCTTATGTGTTACACAGACAGACTATTTTGCAGACTGTTCTGACTGACTCTAATGTTAGAAAGAACAAACAAACTGTAATTTATATAATAACTTATCCATGCCTGTACAATTGGTATGTTCCTGCACAAACATGTCAAAGAAACTGACAAAAACCTCAGATGAGGGGTAAAGCCAGCATCTGGTACCAATGTCATGAGTGAGGCCTGAATCATAAAAATGGGACAGAACTACATCCCTAAGCTTCCAAAGACACAACAGAGGCTGCAACAGCACGCAAAATGCCCCGAAAATCTAGGAGAGCAAGCAGTGCCATCACTGTAAGATCGCCGGGTGATGCTACAACGACGAAGCTTCGCGTGTCTGGTGAACGCACGGCTTCCAACTGAGGAGAGAGCAAAGTGGAATCAATTGATTCCACTTGGTTATTGCCGAAAAATAGCAATCTGGGGAATTATTTGAAAGAGAAATGCACCGTGCTTAATGATAAGGTCTCAACGACCGTAAACACTAATAAGATTGCTAAACCTTCGGACTCAAATTACGGTATCATAATTTGAAACTTGGAGGAATCAACGAAAGTAGATCCAGTTGCTCGATATGCTGATGATCTCGAGGTAGTTAGCTCCATCATCCGTGAAATAATTCCTGAAAAAACAAGTGGAGTTTACATAAAGAAAGTCATCAGAATCGGTAAACGAATCGCCGATGCAACGGAAAGTTCTCCACGACTGCTGAAGATAGTATTATTCTCAACAACGCATTCAAGATCAGGGAGAAAAAGATGAGAATTATCCTTGACTGACGTCTGAAAGATAAAATTAGGAGAGGAGAAGCCGTGGCCGAATTAGAGGCCCGAATATAAAGAGGTGAAATGGACCTTAAATTGTTGGGTTTTCGGGTAGTGAGGTCTTGGAGACCTATGTCTACCAAACCTGTGTTCATAAGTCGAGTGAACACGTGAGTGTCTCAGTATGTTATACGAACGCCTGTAGTCTTAGGAATAAGCTTCCTGAACTAGGAGTGTTGTCTGAAGAATTACAACCTGATGTGATTGCTTACACCGAAACATGGTTGTGAGTGAGTGTAGACCTAACTCCACTCATACCTGGGTTCATCTGCATTACAGCAGATAGAGTGATTAGTCGGGAAGGTGGGGGCGCTCTGTACATCCTGTATGACATAGGAATTAGATCAACGTTGTCGGAAGCTCACGACAGCGGCACCAGTGAAGCTGCAAGCTGCGTCATTAACTTGAACAAGGACACGGTGACAATTAGGGTTACTTATAGAAGTCCTTCTAGCCAAGCTGACGACTTCGTTCTAAATCACTTCAGGACGTGGAGTAGTAGGAATAGGTGTCTAGTAGTAGGTGACTTTAATGCCATTCATATTAATTGGGAATAATTAACTTCAACTACTTCGTACATTTGTTTCAACAGGGAACTCTTACTGACAGTGCTTGAATGTGCACTTGTGCAGCATATAGATGCACCTTTGAAAATATACCATTCGGTCAGCCTATTGCTGAGATGCGACCACGTGGGCTCTGCGCAGATTTATGGGGCATCTTATAAATTAACATGCTTTCCTTTGTCGTATCTTCGAATATCACTTAACAATATCTCATCTCATTCATTTTCTAATAACGTCTTCACTTGCTCCTCATTATATTCCACTAAACCTAACATTTCATAGCTCTTTATGAATTTGATTCGACTTATTTCATTCCTATTCTCTATAGGGTACGGTTGTGCACCAAACACAAAAAGGTATGAAATGAAAACAACCGGCTTGTGGATAGTTGTATTAAAACCAAAAGTGGACATCATGATAGTAAGACCTATATGGGTAGCATTATACATCGCAAATGAACTTTGTCAGCCTAGGGATTATGAATGCATTTATTAATGATAAATTGCATTTACCTATTTCATTACACTTTAATGATTCACCTTAGCACCTTTACTTTTCTAAAACAGCTTACTATCCCTTGTAAACGTTGTACTTACCTCAATATTGGTTGATTATCGTATGCCTACAACTACGGGTTGAAAACGAAATGAAGTCGATTTTCCTGCGCAACCTGGAGGACTACTGTTTAATTCAATAATGATACGACATGGCGGTTCAAACATTAATAACTTGTAGACAATCTACTATTTGACATCATATCATACTTGATCGTGCCTATAAAAATGGCATGCATTTTCATGTAAATTTATGTTTATGTGAAAATATAAATTATCATTATTATACCAGTACGATACCACCCTGAACATGATCGGTCCACTCTAGACTTGGTGCTAGCACACCAGAAGAGTATGTCGGTAACATAAGGTACCTGGCCGCTAGGCAGTAGTGACCATACAGTTCAAGCTGTGATACATAGGTGAAAAGCTGCTCGTCCAAATGTTTGGAAAGTGAATATACCTGCAATCGGAAATGCAGCAACCCTAGAGGACTGGTCTGTTAATACACACCAAACCGTCGAGGAGGCTTGGATGGGATTTAGGAATACACTAGATGACGTCACTGCACCTCCTGTACCTTGATCTACGCCTCAAAAACTATCGCGCAAACCACCTTGGATTATTAATGAATTTCGGGGTTGCTGTGACTGGGAGGGATGAGTTTCGGATGGAATGCCGCGAAATTCGAAACCTTTGTAAGCACAAGATTGACAGAAGTCTTATAGAATATGAGAGACAGTTAATACTGGATTGTGTGCATTATCCAAAAAGACTGCACTCGTATATCAAACGCAAGACTAAAACTAGCAGGGGTACACCGTCCCTATTTAGCAATTCTGGAGAGGCAGCCGAGTCAGACGAAATAAAAGCTGAAAAGCTCTCAGAATACTTATGCGATGTTTCCTCGCCTAATCGTACCACTCACGGGTGGGGCGAGGTCACTGATGTAGCCACCAAAATGCCCACAATTGTGGTATAGGATGCAGTGGTTCTCAAACTGCTGTCTAAGCTGAAACCAGGTAAATCACCTGGACCTAACGGACTTCGTCCCAGACTGCTGGATATAATATACATCCCACTTACGGAGATTTTTCAAATGTCTCTGACCCAGGCTAGGTTACTCAGGGACTGGAAAGATGCTTTTGTAAGTTCCATCTTCAAAGGGGGGGACAGGCAATTGGTATTTAACTACAGACCGGTAAGTCTGACCTGCATTATAGCAAAGGTGTTAGAAAAACTCATAAGGGATCAGCTCTTAGCTCATAAAGAAAAACATGGCTTACTGGCAGTGGAGCACCATGGATTCCGATCAAGACGATCCTGCTTGACAAACTAACTGTTAGCTAGGGAAGACTGGGTCGAAGCTAGGGATAAGAACCACCTACTGGACGTTGTTTTTATCGATATTAGTGAAGGATTCGATGAGGTATCCCATTTAGGTCTTCCTAGTAAACTTAAACGTTTTGGATTAGACCAACGCTTATGTGAGTGGTTTAACGACTACCTGATGCATAGAAGGTAGAAGGTAATGGTTAATGGTGCACTGTCAGGGTGGAAAGCAGTACTAAGTGGAGTACCTCAGGGTACTGTACTTGGCCCCCCACTATTTCTATTATACGTAAATGAAGCGCCAAATATTCTTACCTCATCTTCCTTACTGTTTGCGGACGATATTAAGATATGGAAAACCGTACATTGTAACGATGATAGGTTGGTACTACAAAACGATCTAGATAAATGAGCCGAATGGTCTTACCTTTGGAGTCTGGAAATTAATTCCAAGAAAGGTGCGGTAATGCACCTAGATCAGGAGTCTTATACGTCATAGTCCCTAGGGGACACAGAACTGCCAGATGTTAGGGGACAAAAAGACTTAGAAATTAGTGTAAGCCATGACCTAAAAACAACTGCGAATTGTAATGGAGCAGCAGCTAAGGCTTTTCGAGTGCTATGGACACTTCGATGGGCTTTCAAACGATTAGACGAGGGTATGTTCCAAGTACTCTATGCAACATATGTCAGGCTTCATCTGGAATACTGCATACAAGCGGTGAGTTCAATCTTCGAAAAGGAGACACATATCCTGGAAAAAGTACACAGGGTAGGAACCAAATTAGTTAGTGGTATGTCACACCTTCCTTATGATAAGAGGGTGGAGCATTTAATTCTCTTTCTATTATCATACCGAAGGAGGAGAGGTGACTTAATTTTGACTTACCTTATATTCAAGGGTGATTTAGGGATTTACCTTTGAAACCTTTTCTCTCCCTTTAGGATACATTAACGAAGTCACCACCAGAAGGTGCTCAAACCGAGGTCGAATGAAATACGTATGGGATTTAGATTCTCTCACAGAGTGGTCAAAGATTGGAACTCATACCTGATTCAGTAGTAGCAGATTCATCGGTGAACGCTTTCAAAGAGAAATTAGATCTCTGCAGAGATATTTGTCGAAAACACTAACATAGGCAACAAGAGCCTATATTTTTATAATCTGAATCTGAATGCACCACTCCTATGGAGTCAACGAAATCTATGAAAATCAAGTGGATGAACCAAAGTCAACCGTATCCGATCATCGTGGCACACCTCGGCATCATGGGTTGCTCAGGGTTCTACCTTAGGGCCGTTGATGTTTTTAATTTTCATCAACGACCTGCCCTGTCAACTGAACTGCTCTGCGCTTCTTTACGCTGACGACGTAAAAATTTGGAGAGCAATAAACTCATCGGAAGACTCCGACAGATTGCAGACTGACCTGCAAACTCTGGGAGACTGGGCTCTGGCAAACGGAATGCCTTTCAACCTAAAGAAGTAAAAAGTAGTGTAACTTCATTCCGGCAGGTCACAGAGTGTAAATTACACCCTTGGTGGCCAGAACTTGAGTTGTGTGCCATCAGAACGCGATCTAGGTCTTATTTTAACAGAAAAGCTAGACACCAGTGTAAATTACACGAGGGACGTCGCCAAAGTCTACGCAACTTTACACTTTATGCATAGGCACCTGGGAGCTCTTACTCCCGAACTATTCTTAAGGTTGTATACGACATACGTGAGGTCACTCCTTGAGGTGCATAATATCATTGCACCTCCGCTACTCAAAAGGGATGGTAACATTCTAGAAAGTGTCCAGAGACGAGCGAAAAAATGGGTTATCGGTCTCCGCAACAAATCATATAAGGAAAGACTGAAGAAATTAAGTCTTTTCACACTTAGTTACCGTAGTCACAGGGGGGGACCTCATCACCGTCTATAATATCTTAAATGACCAGGCCCACCCTAATAAAAGCATCTTGCCATTAAGTGATTATAGGCTTCCACGAGGTAACCCGCTAAGGATAGCACACCAGAGACCAAAGACTCGAGTGCGTTCACACTTCTTTTCGCTTCGAGTTTGCCGTCTCTGGAACGCTTTACTGGCGGCAGTGACTACAGCGCCATCTGTGGAGACTTTTAAGCAGAAGCTGGACAATCATGCAGAAATGCAAGGTTTGTGTCTCAGTGGCTTATCCTCTTAAAATTTGAAACCATACTGTCAATGGATAAGCACACAAGTTAAATCCCCACGACCTGTCCTGTCTTCTCTAACTGTATCAACTACTCTATCTTTTCCTTCGGTCACCTTTATTATTTCACTTATCTCAACCTATATTATCTACACTACAACCTATTAGTATTACTATTCTGCCTTTATGACTAAACCGAATGACCAACGGGAGTTACGTCAAACTCCCTTCACGGCAGCAACTCAGTCCTAACATACTGCACACTACAAACCACATTTTGACCAATCCCCGCACCACTCCTCCTGGAGTCTACTAGAGCTAAAGCAGTCGGGTGGCGGGACTTACTACGCATAAGTTCGCTGAAGATCTAGAACCTCTACCTTACAACCAAGAAGCGAGCATAAAGAAATCAATTTGGTTTAAACTAGTCCGGGAAAACATATTGAATATCGGATACCTGGGATTTGGGCGGCGCGAAGGAGATTACAAATCTTACGTTTATGTAATTAAGAGATAGAAAATAACGTGATTACGGCTGTTTCAGTTGGTTTACTTCGGCTTTAGTGAAGAATTACTATGATTACTTACGCAAAATGCCATAATATAGCTCCTGCAAACCTTTCAATACTCAACTGCTACCGATGAAGTTAAGGATAATCATGTGCACATTCTTATGAGAACGGGTTAACCACCAGCGACATGCTTTGATGTACTTATGAAGACAAATTTAAACTCAGTAGCAATCCTTATTGTCTGAAGGGATGGGGAGAAGTGAGTTATTTATTCCAGTTATTCTTTGTTGTTGTTCAAATCAGTGTGCTTGTACAAGCACAATTCACGTTCATCTTAAAATTGGTTTCTAAAACATTTGCTGTGACTACACACTATTGGTGTAGTAATAAAGTTACCGAATTTGGGTACTTAGGGCAAATGTCACTGAGTTGTCTTTCTGCCTTTCTCTCACCTTTTAGATGTCGCAAGCTCAGATAAAACGGTTTATGAAATGAGCAGATAACTGATTAGGTTTTTTCGTTCCACTATTACTATACTGCCTTGTCAATGAGAGGTTATATACTTACGCAGGACTGTAGTGGTGTCGAAACAGAGGTTTCTTTGCTGGAACTATTGTGCAGTAGTAGTGCATACAATTAAAATGAACACATTTTGTAGAGATATTTATCGGGTGACCAACATTGATGTTTACGTATTTTTGCGTATGGATGTGTGGTGGGTGGTTATTTGTTCCCATCTGCTTAAACCGTGGAAATCTTACGTATTTTTCATGGAAGAGGAATAGTGTCCATCAGGTTTCTTGTAAATGAAAAAAAATACTACAAAGCACTGGGTTTTAGGGATTTTCATAGATTTCAATGTAGATTTCGTCACGAACTAACATTAGTAAGAGGATTATTGGAAAACCAGGAAGCACCGGAAAGTCCTTTTGTCCTAGTGTGGGAATCTTCACTAGTTCGCACCCGCAACTCCTCCAAGGATCGAACCAGGAGCCTTCAAATCTATGTCCCTGTTAGAAAGTCAGTAATATTTATGGCGTCTTATTGACTTCAGATAAATTGAATCAAATAGAAAATTCAGTTTTTCCCATGAACTTATTTCCTTTCCTCTATGATGATTCGAGGTGCATGTGAAGCTTTGAGAATAGTGCTTTATTTAAGCACTGTATCTTCTCAACGCCTTGACACATACACAAAAATGATTTTCACTGAGAGGACTAGGCCTATTTAAATAAGTGAAATCACTTTATTTCTTCTGCATCTCGATTAATACACTAAAATTGCCTAAATTTGTTTTCCAGGCCCAGCGACAACAATAACAAGGAATGAAGAGAGAGGAGTGAAATCAGACAAAGTGACTCCCAACGTTTGTATGTTGAATGAAACTGTGCAGCAAACTGCCGTAGTTGTGGCATCGTAAGTTTAAAATATTAGACTCACATTCTGGAATTTAGTGTATTTAGTATTGGATTTACATGTTGTTAAGTCACTAGACGTTTTTTATTTCAACGTTATGTAAAAAATAGTTAAAGTATGCTTTAAGTTAAATAATGAAATTTGAGTTACAATCAACCTTCATTACTGTGATATCAATGTTCGAAAATCTACTGTACTCAATGTAAGGAATAAGATCCTGATTCTCAACGCTCATTTCAAGCCAGTTAGCGTTTCCGTATGGTTCAGAGACATGTCGCATCACGAAAAGCCGTCCCAAAGGGCTACTGCAGACTTTCATCAGCGGCTTTCTTCTCTAGCTCAATAGTAGGGTGTGTGTACTGCTCAGCAGTCCGCTCCGTCCTCTTCTATGTTTGTGAGACCTGGCCATTGACAGTGGAGAATGAAAAGCCTGACTAGCTGTTTTTGATCATAGGGGCCTGTGTTCTACCTACATCGACTGAGATGGTTAGGACGTGTGTTACGCATGCCTGTCTAGCCATCGACTTCCTCGACGGGAAATGTTAGCTGACATAGAATGGATCAGGTTGGAAAAGAGCCAGTGGTGGTCAAACCAAAACATGGCTTCATCAGTCAGTGAAATCCACAACAGTTAGTTTAAGCCAGCCAGCCACGTAGGAAGGTGTAGACTTCCTGACTGGTTGGGATCCTCGGGACGGTAAACACCAATGGCTGGAGACAATTGGTGATATGGCTCGAAATCGTTGTCACTGGCTGGTGCAGATGCATCCACTCCTTGTGACTTATAATTTCCAATAAAACTATATTGTTATTCGATGTTGCTATTCTTTCTGCCTCAAATCTCTGTTTAATGTCTCTATTTTGCATTTGCTTTTACTTTCTTCTCTTGTTTTGTGTGGTACATGGAGTGTGGCGACTGGAACTTCTGCACATCGGTGCAAGGTTCTATGTTGAAACCAGTCAATCAGCTCAGTGTTTAAAATCAGGTAGCTAACCAGAAAGGTTAAGCAACAAGGGACTCTGGCGGCGAACTAATCAGTAACATAATGTACAACACATATGCAGGAGGAAATAGGAATGGATTGTACATTTACTAAGGTGACCGCTGAGTGACATCATGGGCCAGGTAGACCGTCGTTTGGAACTGGAGTCGAAAGCGATGACTTGGGCATTACGTCGACGGTGATATGCAGCAGATCTTGTGAGGAGGAAGTAACAGCTTACGCATAATCGTAACAGGGTGACAGGGAACAAAGTGGATTGGAGATGTGCTGCCGAGACACTACGTTCCATTTGGATTCCAAGTATATAATAATCATCTATCATGCAGTTCTTTAGTTATCACCTTACTCATCACTCAAAACTTAATGTTTTTTAAATAATTTCTTTGGAATAGAATTAAAGATTCTCTTTATAGAATACTTCCCTCTGCCTATTAATGTTGTATGTTGCTTGTAAGATTACGAAATAACAAGCCTTGTAAGGTTGGGATTTGTGTTTATGCTGTATACTAGAATAACAGAACTAACATTATGTTTATGTATATTTTAAGCATTGTTATGTAATCGGCTTATTATTACATAAATGAGCAGTGACTTTTCAGAAAATTCTTGACTATTTTGGCTTCAGCCGTATAGTGAGGTATAAATTGTCCAACATGATAGGTTTGATGGTACATGTTCTTCATGTATAAAAATTACCACCAGTTCTCTGTCTCCATTGTTATCGACTTTGTAACTTGTCTCAGTGTTGGACTAATAGGTAAGAAATCGTCAGTACTACAGATTAGATACTTGAGTTGTAAAGTTTTGCATTATCAGATGTGGTTCATTGTAATAACAGGTAATATTTTCAATAGGTTACCCAAAAACTTGTTTTCTACACACCAGCTAGGAAAAAAAACACGTAAAATGCAGCCTCCCGACCTGATGTGTTTTCAAGCGTTAGTTTGATTTCGAAGTTCTCTCGCTACATGACTTCAGTTAAAACAAACTACTGAAAACTAGGGAGTACTGGCCGGCTGACTGACTGGTTTCAACATAGAACCTTGCACCGATGTGCAGAAGTTCCAGTCGCCACACTCCATGTACCACACAAAACAAGAGAAGAAAGTAAAAGCAAATGCAAAATAGAGACATTAAACAGAGATTTGAGGCAGAAAGAATAGCAACATCGAATAACAATATAGTTATATTGGAAAGTATAGGTCACAAGGAGTGGATGCATCTGCACCAGACAGTGACAATGATTTCGAGCCATATCACCAATTGTCTCCAGCCATTGGTGTTTACCGTCCCGAGGATCCCAACCAGTCAGGAAGTCTACACCTTCCTACGTGGTTTGCTGGCTTAAACTAACTGTTGTTGATTTCACTGACTGATGAAGCCATGTTTTGGTTTGACCACCACTGGCTATTTTCCAACCTCATCCATTCTATGTCAGCTAACATTTCCCGTCGAGGAAGTCGATGGCTCGACAGGCATGCGTAACACATGTTCTAACCATCTCTGTTGATGTAACTTCACAGTCTCGTTTATTGATTGATTCTCCTTACCTAGCACTCAATTGATGCCTAACCTCAATATTGTTCACCCTGTTGTACCACTTCACATGGGAGATAGAACGCAGCCCCCTATGATCAAAGACAGCTAGCCAGGCTTTTCATGTCCTCTACTTTTAATGGCCATGCCTCGTTCTCAGCCATAAAGGAGGACGGGGCGGAATGATGAGCAGTACACATGTCCTTTGGTCGTTGCTGAATATCAGTTCTACGCCGGAGACGGCATGAAATGGCATATGCGAAACGAGCCTCCTGTATCCATGCTGAGACGTAGTCAGTGATTAACTTGTTTGGATTGATGCAACTTCACTTATTCGGGAAGTTGCATCAACCCAAACGGGAGTACTGGACAGCTGTTTGGTACTAGTTGGGCAGTTTTTAGTACTTGAAAATTATTCTCATGGTCACTAGCGACTGACAACAGGATGGAGTTGCTCTAAGTGCAGGTAGAAAGTCGTGAGTGGTGGGGTCCAATTAGTTGAGTGTGAGAATAAATGCTCGCTGATGACATTGCCAGGTGGTTGCACTATATACATAGCAAATTAACGGAAGTTAGAAGTCGGCGGTCACGAAGGCTGAATGGTCAATAAGTTGACCTCGAAACCTAAAGGTTACGGGTTCGATCCTCTCTGGAATCACAGGTGCGTCGGTGGCACAGTGGTTAGGACTCTCGCCGACCATGCTCATGGTCCGGGTTTCGGTCCCCTGCCGATACACACCTGATATCTATGGTCGGCCTGCAAAATTTGGGCCACCGATATCACATGCTGTAAATTCCATACCTGTATCAAAAAATACGGTGTGGAATCAAGCTGTAATGAAAAAAAGTAAGAAAATAAGGAGTACTCACTAGTTTCCAACTGTTCTCTACCTGAGGTTAGTCTATGATTAAACTTGATATAATTTTGAGCACCTTTTTTCCGTTATCAGCATTCAGTCAGTTGGTTTATCAGTTGATGGACACAATTAACTTAATGGATGCTGTATGCGTAAGATTAACATGCAGTTGCCGTTTGGTAGTAAGTAGTTAATCCCACAGATTCCTTAACTTGACACCGAATTCCGAAAATCTCTCCAAAGTCTTCCATTGTATCAAGACCCGATTTTCATTTCAAATTATCTGTAACACGTATCCTAGCAATTTTCTATTAGTGTGATGAGTGTGGATGACTCACATAACTCCTCATTAATCTTTTCTCCTTGTCTCCTGTTCTTTTGTCATTCCAGAACTGTCCAAGAAGCGCTGAATCACTTCTTCACAAAATGTACCTTTCGGAGAGATTCATATCAGGTTGAGAAAATGGTCAATTGAAGAAACGAATAAAACGTTCGTTTTCTAATCCCTTTGACGTTTATCATGATTATTATCTTTGCATCTTTTTTAATAGTTTACTTCCTTTCGTTGATTTTTTAAGGAAAATTAGAGTTTTTTATTATTATTGTTATTTTTATTACTATTACTATTTTTATTTATTGTTTATCGCGTCCTCATCCCTTTCATCGAGTTCGCTTTTAAGAAGAATAAGACTATTAGATTATGTTGTATTAATATGATACTGATAATGACTATTATTATTATTCATTTGGTTTAATATTATGTTTCTATTGTTGCCTTTATACCTTTATTATTATTATGATATTTTTTTATGATATTTATGATACTACTGTGTTAATAAAGCATTCATAGATTATCTTATTTGAGTCATATTCACTTCAGTTTACAGTATGGAGAGATACATGCTAAGGGGGGGGGTGAAGTAATCGGTTTGATTTATGAAACAGCTGTGGTGTGGGGGTGGGGGGGAAGGACTGTTCAGTATTTGTGAAGGTGGATTTGCTCTTAGCTGATTGTATATCATAGCCGGTGGTTTGATGATAGTAAATACCCATGGTCGGTGTTCAAAGGGTTAGAACACCACGCGCTTCCACAACTACCTCGTCTTTACATTGTGGTCCTCGACATACTACTGCATTCGATAGATAGGTGCTTCTTTATTGTTGATTAACCCGTTAACTGACTGGTAATGTGTAGATTCTCCATGAGCAGTGCCTACTTCAACCTGTCGGGAAGACTTATGATGGGCTAATTATTCAGCTGTCTTTCAGAAGTAGCTTAATGCAAGTTCGCCGATGTATACCACTTAGGTTTGTTAACTAAGCTTATTCAACTGAGTTGACAATCCGGGAATACTTGAACTAACCAGGTTCATCCATCTAAGCAGTGACTATTAAGGAATTACAATATAAAACTAATTCGCAGGGTGTTTACAATGAGACATGAAATTTATTCCATTTGGAATCAGAATGACAAAACTGTAATGAATTCAGAAGTAGGATAACAGGTTGAAGTAATGCGAAGTATTGTATAATTGCGTAACAACCATAAAAGTCTGTATTTGTTGAATGGGATAGAGTGGGAGTTATCACTCTATCATTACACACTTTGTTAGTTTGTGGGCCTTGACAGTGAGGATATGAATTCTACGTACATTCAGAAAGAGTTCCTTAAACTGTTCTGTACACTGAATCCAAATGCAGCATACAGTGACCTTTAAACTATCTGTTAATTGCCAGTAGGGTACCTTAAGACTACAAAGTAGATACTTTCCAGCACCAAAAGTGTTCAGTCCATCTATATATGTGAAATGATAGTAATAATAATGTTGATAACTACAATTATAAGATAATTCAAATAATATCTCCATAATTTTTACAAACAGAAGATAAAAGAGCCTTTTATGTAGCTAATTATATAGTAAGTTTCATGCTTAACTCTATCTCACAGAATGCGGATCAAATAGGGTATCGTTGTGTTTTTGTACTTAGCTGTGCGAGCGAGCCTATAATCTCTTATAATGACTTCTAGTCTTGCCTGAATAGATTCATTGGAAGGGGGGAGTAGTTGTGAATAGAAAGAAAGGGTTAAAACAATTAGTCCCTTTGATAAATTTCAATAAGGCATTTAGAAGACAAATTTCACGAGATGATACCATCATTTCGTAGTTTCTTTACAACCGCTTTAAAACTAACATGGTTAACAATAATAAAATAAGATAATGCATGACAATTACTCAGTTATATAAAACAAAAGTACATACTGAAGGCCAATCATATTTAAATAGGTCAAGTAGTCAGTTCATGGTAGGCGAAGGTTGAAGTCTATTGTTCTTTGTCCACATAGTTTAGGCTATATGTGATTAATCCAAAGTGCTTCCATCACCTTCAATAACCTTGAATTAGAGTTATGTGAAATAATTGTAAAACAGTCATTAATATTGATTTTGTGACCTGACATTAATAAGTGTTTTGCAATGGATGACGCTGGATTTCTATTCAGATTACTGGCATTGGGATTTTCTATATGATTTAGTAGCCATTTTGGAGCATGTTTTTTCGACGACCACATTGGAACATTCTGTTGGTTCTACCTATATAGGTGTCACCGCAACAGCAGGTGAATTTGTAGATACAGTTTGAAGTAGAGTCCACATAATTTCGTCCTTTAATCGTAGGTACAGGGATAGAAAATGTTCGGCACGTGAGAAAAAGAGATGCGGAGTAGAATGTGCGTTTGATGGCTGACCGAAATCTTTGAGCTGTCAACTGTATAATCTCACATGAGTAACCCAAGAAGGACTTAGTGGAGGAAGCAATAAAGAAGAATAGGTAAGATACAAGAGTTAACAAGCCATAAAAGTAGGTGTTGAGTGAAACGTGTCTGTCTTAACTTCTTTATGTAGAAGGTTAGACGGAACATTTCCTTAGAAGTCGACAAAATATTGCATGACCAAGAAAAGTCCGAGGATAGAACTATCCCAAGGTATTTCATCTCTGACTTAGTTCCTATTTCTCTGACCTCTGTGTCACAAGCTTCATGTGAACGAACCAATTCGTGTAGATCAAGTTAACGCCTGAAGATGAAGTTCTTTGTCTTTGTAATGGTGAAGTGGAAGTAGAGATAACTGTTCACAGCCCATAATAAGGTGACTAAGCCACGTAGTGTTAGTAGATTCTGAAATAAGTAAGGCATGTTAAATGTCTAGACAACGACATTGTTTTCTGTAGACTCTTGAATATTAACTATAAACCCATCTACATTGTCGTTGGAGAAGTTTGTCTCATTGTTGAAACTGGTCTAATTCTCAGACAGATGCTAACAGCACGTAGGTCATCCACACAGGGAATATCTTAAAGTAGTGTGTGACTTATGAATCAGTCTGTATTTTTTGACGGGAGAGAGTGGAAGTTATCGTTCTGTCATTACACACATTTTAGCTTGTGGGCCTTGACAGACAAGAGGTCCCTAAACTGTTCTCTACACTGAATCCAAATCCAGCATACGGGGACCTTTAAACTATCTGTCAATTGCCGGTAGAGTACCTTAAGACCACAAAGTAGATACTTTCCAGCACCAAAAGTGTTCAATTCATCCATATATCTTGTGTGATAATAATAATAGTAATGATTTGCTTCATTTCAAAACACTACTGATAATACGTCGTGAAATTCTCAGCATTTGTCCAATATTTCATCTAATTCACTCAACAACAAAACAAACAGACTTATTTTACAGGGTATAGGTAACCAAAACTGATAATCACAACTACTTGGTGTTGGGAGAAACAAAAAAGTCATAAATTTACAAAAAACATGCGAAAGGATAGTAATAATAATGTTAATTACCACAATTATAAGATATTGTCCGGAAAGACGACGAAAGCTTCGCGACTAAACCAACCAGGTCAGAGAACACTTTTAATTGCAAATTTAATTAGTGTCTCCATAATTTACAAACTGAAGATAGAGGAGCCATTTATTTAGCTAATTACATAGTAAGTTTCACGCTTGACACTATCTCTATCTCACAGAATGCGGATCAAATAGGGTATCGTTGTGTTTTTGTACTTAGTTGTGCGAGCGAGCCTATAATCTCTTATAATGACTTCTAGTCTTGCCTGAATAGATTCATTGGAAGGGGGGAGTAGTTGTGAATAGAAAGAAAGGGTTAAAACAATTAGTCCCTTTGATAAATTTCAATAAGGCATTTAGAAGACAAATTTCACGAGATGATACCATCATTTCGTAGTTTCTTTACAACCGTTTTAAAACTAACATGGTTAACAATAATAAAATAAGATAAAGTGCATGACAATTACTCAGTTATATAAAACAAAAGTACATACTGAAGGCCAATCATATCTAAATACGTCAAGTAGTCAGTTCATGGTGGGCGAAGGTTGAAGTCTATTGTTCTTTGTCCACATAGTTTAGGCTATATGTGATTAATCCAAAGTGCTTCCATCACCTTCAATAACCTTTAATTAGAGTTATGTGAAATAATTGTAAAACAGTCATTAATATTGATTTTGTGACCTGACATTAATAAGTGTTTTGCAATGGATGACGCTGGATTTCTATTCAGATTACTGGCATTGGGATTTTCTATATGATTTAGTAGCCATTTTGGAGCATGTTCTTTTCTACGACCTCATTGGAACATTCTATTGGTTCTACCTATATAGTGTGTGTCACCACAACTGCAGGTGAACTTGTATATACAGTTTGAAGTAGAGTCCATAGAATTTTTTTCTTTAATCGTAGGTACAGGGATCGAAAATGTTCGGTATGTGAAGGAAAGAGATGCAGCGTAGAATGTGCGTTTGATGGCTGACTGAAGTCTTTGAGCTGTCAACTGTATAATCTCACATGAGTTCAGATGTCTGTCGACTACAATAGTATTTAATGGACTGACTTAGTGACACTCTACTTGCCCTAACAACAACAACCTTTAATACCCTTCGCAATATGACATAATCCTTTTTAAGTAACCCAGGAAGGACTTAGGGGAGGAATCAGTAAAGAAGAATAGGTAACGAAGTATAAAAGTAGGCGTTTAGTGATACGTGATTGTCTTAACTTCTTAATGTAGAAGGTTAGACGGAACATTTTCTTAGAAGTCGACAAAATATTGGATGACCAATAAACGTCCGACGGTAGAACTATCCCAAGGTATTTCATCTCTGACTTAGTTCCTATTTCTGTGTCAAAAGCTTCATGTGAACGAACCAGTTCGTGTAGATCACGTTAACGCCTGAAGATGAAGTTGTTTGTCTTTGTAACAGTGAAGTGGAAGTTGACATACTTGTTCACGGCCCATAATAAGGTGACTAAGCCACGTAGTGTTAGTAGATTCTGAAATAAGTAAGGCATGTTAAATGTCTAGACAACGACATTGTTTTCTGTAGACTCTTGAATATTAACTATAAACCCATGTACATTATCTTTGGAGAAGTTTGTCTCAGACAAATGCCAACAGCACTTTGGTCATCCACATAGAGAATATCTTAAAGTAGTGTGTGATTTATGAATCTGAGAGGGAGAGAGATTTCTGTTCCCTTCACTGTCAAAGTAGGCTTACAACGAATGAATTCAAACTGTTTGCAGTTGTTTTTATTATCAAATTTCTTGAATAGCATTGTCTGTTTGTCTGTTTTCGACATAGAACTTTGCACATATGTGCGGCAGTTCAAGTCGCCACACTCCCTCTTTGTAGCACACAAAGCAAGAGAAGAACGTAGGAGAAATGCATAATATAGACAGTAAACAGAGGTGTGAAACAAAGGCATAGTAATAACGAAGAACAAAACAGTTTAATGGGAAATCATAAGTCACAAGGAGTGGATGCATCTGCCTTAGCCACTGAGAACGATTTTGAGTCATGTCACCAATTGTTTCCAACTATTGGTTTTTACCGTCCCCAGGACCCCAACCAGTCAGGAAGTCTACACCTTCCTACGTGGCTTAGACTAACTGTTGTAGATTTCATTGACTGATGAAGCCATGTTTTGGTTTGACCGCCGCCAGCTCTTTTCCAGCCTGACCCTATATCAGCTAACATTGCCTGTCGGTCGAGGAAGGCGATGACTAGGCAGGCCTACGTAACACATGTCCTAACCATCTCAGCCGATGTAATTTCACAGTCTCGTCTACTGATTTCCCCACCTTACCTAGCACTCGACTGAATCTAACCTCAATATTGCATTGCGTCCTATGGATTTGTGACAATAACTCCATACCTGATATTTCTTTGCCTTTTATACAACATGAAGTCTAACATACCTATTGGGTTATTCGAATATCCTTAAGAAATTTACAGCTGGTGGCATAATTTGAAGAGAACAAAGACGACAGTTTCAGGAGAATAAGATGGCATCATTTCATCTTATGTGTTTCTCATAAGCCCCATTCAACCTAGAAGAATCCCCTGTATCACGTATGTGTAGAGAGGGATTTTTAATGCCTTTTGACGTTAGTTAGTTAACAAGGGACTCCAAAAATAATTCTTTTTTAAAAAAGGGTCAGAAGTGACACTCATATACTAGAACAAAGACATATAAGCGAACAATATTGTTTTCAATTAGATCTTCTTCAGGCTTTACTCTAATTTACATAGATTTATATATAAAAATTTATAGCCGACGACGGTGATTTTGGGAATCAAATAATAATAATGTGGTAAATATTTTGAACGAAATTAATAACGATGATTATAATGATAACAAAATATTGATAAGGTTTATGCGGGTGATAAGAATAACAAAGATAGTATATGTATATAAGTGTATGAAAAAATTAGGTCAAATCTTGAAAGGTGAAGTGGAACGATAACCAGAGTTTAAATAAATATTATAAAAGTACGAAGGAGAATTCACCTAGGCCAAGAGAGAGACAAAGGTAGAACAAACTCCTTTTGTATGCAAAAACCAGGATTGTTCTCTCGAATTCCCATAGCTTCGGCTAGGTGTAAAAGGAGGGTTCGAATTCCGTTCGAAAGGCTCGTTGGAATGCGATAGATAACTCTGAAAGTACTATTTTTGTCCACTTGGTGACCGCTATCAATCAAATGAGCCAAAATAGAACTTCGTATGGATTTTATTTGATCTTTTCCGAACCATGAAGGAAGATGCTCATTAATGTGTTTGTTAAGCTGTCTAGTTGTTCGCCCTATATAGCTTTCTCCACAAGAGCAACTAAATTTAGAGATACACATCGAAGTGGCACAACTGGGTAGCTTATCTTTCACTTGAGCAATCAAAATTGGTCGGCTGGAAAATGACAAACAAAGGGTGGCGGCAGTATAAGTCCGTTTTATCGCTCTCGATAATCTCAGATGTAAGACTTCACTAGCCACGTTCCCATTAAATTGCAATTTCATGAACAGTTCTTTCTTTTTAACTGTTGTCAGTTTTTCTTTGTTGTACCTCGTATATACCTCATGCACCGAAGGTTGATGTTAATTAAAAAAAGTCTGGATAATATGAAGAAGGAATTGCCTAAGAAAGACAAAACGTAGATGAATAAATCGGTGATTTTCTGAGTTGCACTCATAATAAAAACAGAAAAACAAAACTGAGTATAATATTTCATACAGTTAGTCCCCAGGGTATAGATTTCTCGTTAAGGAAGAACAATAAGCGTCATGGGATGAATTCGTCCAGTATATTTACGGACATTTCTAGCTCATCATTCAGAGAATAACGCAGATAGAAATGTGTTCTAGATATGTTGATAATTCGTTTATGATTATTATTTTCTATAGTTGGTTTGTAAGGGTTAGTTTTGTTTTTACGAGTTGATCACGGATTGATATCAGTCAGAGAACCACTGAAAACCAGTACTGGAGTACTGGACAGCTGCTGTTTCATCCTAGTTTGGGAATCACCGGCAGTAGGCACTCACTGGGGTTCGAACCCAGGAACTTCCGGTTACAAGGCAAGCTGGCTTGTATACCATTCAGCCACCGGGACCCGATTCAATGGCTCATGAATTCTGACTTCTACCAATTCGTGATTTAGCGCGACCCCAACCAATGTCGTCGGTTGGACATCCATCCTCACACGTGACATCTGGATGAACCTCACTGGTGACGAATCCTCACTAGAACTATTATTATTATTAAATCTGTGGGAGTGGAAATCAAGCAAAGACTCTACTCAGACTATTTAATTTAATTCATCCAAATGTAAAATTTACCAATGTCAATATGAGACGTTGAATAAAAATGGTGTTTTAACTTGGATCTTCAAATAAGTGAAGACGGTTGGATATCGTGAGGGATGTATGAATAAGCCTCTAGTTGAACAGCTTAATATTTACCATTTTTAGCAGTCTCTGTTCTATTTAATTCAATTTTTAGATTTTCCTGTCGACTGATTGAACTGAAGTATTCGGTCTCAGGTTGACATGTTGGCTTCTTTTGTAGATGCTTCGACGATGTCTGGGCATGTAATTAGAATTCAATTGGTGGATGGTGACTAGCAGTGGGATCTAGGATGCGCATTTTGTCCTATTTAGGACGCCTTGGCGTTTGAAACTATGGGCACTGGGTTCGAGCCTCGGTGGGAGCATCATCACTCAGTGACTGCGGAATGCAGGTACATCCAGCTGACGAGTTCGAAATAGGACTAAATTTGCATCCTGGATTCCACTGCTAGTGACCATGCACCAATTCAGAAGCCCGACTGGTTTCAACACAGATTTGCAGCAGTTCCAGTCGCCACACTCCATGTACACAGCAAGAGAAGGGAGATAATAAACAGAAATATGCGGCTAAAAGAATAGTAATATTGAGGAACCATATAGTTTTATTGGATATTACAAGTCACAAGGAGTGGATGCATCTGCACCAACCAGTGACGACGATTTTGAGCCATATCACCGATTGTCTCCAGCTATTGATTTTTACCATCTTGAGGACCCTAACCAAAAATAAGCCTAGTTAAAACTTTTTTTCACAAGTAACTAGACTATGTTCTATAGAGCTGATCAACGATGTATTGGGGGTCAATTCACAAAATATTGATAGACAAAGGATATCCCCACCAAGTTTCTTAATAAACATTCCAAGTTGAATAACGGAAAATTGGTTGAAACAAGTGTACCACCAAAGACGAATGTATTCACACTAGTTTACCACTATTCAAAGCCGACGAAAACAAATCGTCGATTGAATACGTGTATCAATCCAATGGATTTCGTTGGGAAATTAGTATTAGCAGTCTGTAACGCCAAGAACATGCTCAGGTAAACAAATGTGGATGTGAGAATCTGTACTTCTAGGGATACGTACCCTGAAGAAACTGAGAAGTGCCTTGCAAAAAGAATTTCTGAACATGTACACAAAAAGGTGTTGCCATTAGTTGCAAGAATACCTAGCAAGCAGGGCTATTGGTGGACATACCCTCGATACAGGCCACGTTATCAGTTCCGACACAGTTTTCTCTTTTGTTAAATAGACTGAGTACTTTGTAAAATAGTTAGTTTTTAGGTTATAAGTGGCTCACCAGGAATCGACCAAATCAAATCTTATCGTCTATTTCTGAAGATTTGCATTATTCGAATTCATAGAGGGAAAGAAATGTATGAAGTTTTTGAGAAAATGATGTGTGTACCACGCATCACTTTACTCTGTACGCCGTAAATAACTACGGTGGTGTAATAATGTTAGCAGTAGTAGGGATTATACATAGTCTTAGGTAAAAAAGGGGAAAATCGGTTGATGAGGTTCTAAAGTTGTTTGAATTCAGATGGCTAAGGCATGCATGGGAGATGTCATATTGAAAAAAAGTGAAAAGCAGCACAGTAGACAAAAAGCCTATCTTTCTGCAGCTTGCATTCAAAGGTGATGATACTGCTAGTAGAATAAGATGCAGACTGAACGCCACACTGAAAAGAAGATATCCAGTCGCCAAGCTTGTATGTGTTTATCAAACAACTAGTTGTTTGAGACAATCAAAAGTGGACAAATACCCACCTCATTTTACCTCCAACTGTATCTACCAGTTTACATGTACGTGGCAAAGCACATACATTGGAAGAACAGAGAGAAGGGTTATCGTCCGCATTTCTGGACACATACCAAAGAACCTGAGACTGAAAGGTCTGCAAGCATTAAACAGTGCGATTGCGCGTCATCTATTAGACACTGGTCATAATGTAGACAACCTGAAGTTGTTCAAAATAATCAACAAGCAAAAGAAACCTAGCTTGCTACGTTTTGCTGAAGCAACTGCTATCAAACGACTCAAACCAAATCTATGTACGCAGAAAGAGACAATGGTGAATCTTGCACTGCCCTGGTAAAAACAAAATATACAACTTTTATGAGTCACCCTTTTTCTTGTTTAGAAAACTCTACTCTCTCATCTAAACATGACTCACCCTACCTTGTTCTTCTCTTTTTTTCTATTGGCTATTAGATAAAACATTTTCTTCAGTTACGTAATCTACTTTTTTGTTATAGATATAACAGAGAAGATTTGTAGCTCAGGTGGATGATTTTGGTGTGGTTGTGTTCTCTGAGCTGGATGGTTTGGTTGCGAAGCTTTCATTGCTCTACTGAGCAACATCTTCAGCGCATACTTCGATGTGAAGTGAGCTTTTAGAATTCTCTATGAGTTTATTAGTCATCTCTTCTAGTAACCCTGAACGTGATTGCTTGTTTTCGTGTGACTTCTCACTTTCTAGTTCACTTGTTTTGGTGTTGACTGTTTCCTTGACCTGAAGTTTGACTTTGTTTTTGTGTGAATTTCTTCGTATGGATTGGTATATTTTGTCAATCTCTATGTGTCTATTGATTGCTGATTCATTTGAATACCAGGCCTCTAGGAATTTTCTGGCATTTTTGCAGTTCCCTTTGTCTAAGATTTGAACATTGTCCCAGTCGAATTGGTGCCCGTGGTTGTCTGCATGTAGACAACTGGGACAATGTTCAAATCTTAGACAAAGAGAACTGCAAAAATGCCAGAGAATTCCTAGAGGCCTGGTATTCAAATGAATCAGCAATCAATAGACACATAGAGATTGAAAAAATATACCAATCCATACGAAGAAATTCACACAAAAACAAAGTCAAACTTCAGGTCAAGGAAACAGTCAACACCAAAACAAATGAACTAGAAAGTGAGAAGTCACACAAAAACAACCAATCACGTTCAAGGTTAGCAGAAGGAATGACTAACGACATTCAGACCAAAGAAGCAGCCAGCACCGAGACAAGCAAACTAGGGGGTGAAATGTCACACGAAAACAAGCAATCACGTTCAGGGTTACTAGAAGAGATGACTAATAAACTCATAGAGAATTCTAAAAGCTCACTTCACATCGAAGTATGCGCTGAAGATGTTGCTCAGTAGAGCAATGAAAGCTTCGCAACCAAACCATCCAGCTCAGAGAACACAACTACACCAAAAACTTTTTTGTTATACTCTTTCTAGCTAAACCTTGTTTCTATACACACATATATATACGCAGCTCTATTTTTTGTTTCCAGGCCTAATTGTCTAATTATTCTATAAATAGTCAGTGTTTGTAACTCTTAATTAGTTAAATCATTCCAGACTGATGTTACTTCTATTTCCTACCAATTACTCCTTGTGATCGTGGGAAAGTATGTTCAAATCTTTAATGTAATTCATAGTTTTTCTATCGTTCAGGTTGTAACCAGTTGAGATGAATTCTCGAAATAATAAAAGATGAGCACATATTATCCTGGTACAATTGCTGTTCTTGTTTTGTTCAAGTTTATGAATGGGAAGAATTACATGAAGCTAAGGCATGTGTCAGGACATGTCGAGTTATGTTAGTTGACATAGGACTGCATTGGAAAATGGATAGATCTGGTCACATTAAGACTTAACATCCATTCCTTAACTCTTTGACTGTTTGCCTATCTGGCTGGTAATACTGCCTCGAAATCGTTCTCATTGGGGCTCAGCTGCAATCAGTCTTCTCCGGGATCTCTTAGGTCTCATAAATTCTCATCACTCTCCATGCAGATTTATGTTTATCATAGAGAGAGAACACTACTAGTTGCAAACCAGCTTAGCTGATGGATAGGCTCTGCCTAGTGACGTCTACAATCTTCTGTTGACAATTGCTGTAATATTTTCACCCGTTATAATCAAGTTGAATGTAGATGGGCATTTCCCCACTGTGATTTGCTTGACATTTGAGCCTTCAGATCTTCCGTACTTGTTAATGAACCTCTGAGGGTAACCGTAAGCCTACATGTAAAGGACAACACCCAAATTTTAATAGTTTTTGTCTAAATAGCTTTAAACGAGCACTAGTCAAGACTCAGTACTATAGAGCTAGGAGAATATGCTGTACAGAGAAGTAAGAGGAGGAGGAGTTTATATTTCTCGGAAAGATGTTGGGAAGCAACGACACTGCTTAGCACAATTTTTCACTATTAGTACTTGACTCGAATTCTAAAATAATAATAATCGTAATCGGACATATTCAAGGTCAAAATAACAATGAAGACCACTAAACCAAATAGCAGAGGTAATAGTACAACTGCTATGGTATCAAAACAAAATTTACCAAGGAAGGTTTAATGTGATGACGAATTGTTTTCAAACGCATAAAGGCGGCTTAAACTTTCTAATTACTAGCTAGGGCTTCCACAAACTTTAGGATACGCCCCAGACACGTTATATAGGTAGGTTTAAAAGATCTGTTAACGTCAATTTTATGTCCTGTCTCTATAATATGTTTCGCAATAGAAGAGCTAGGTCTCTTGTTCTCACCGTTAATAGGTTCTGAAGATTCCACTTGTTTCTGGAGCCATTTAGGAATATGCTCTGAAGCCAGCCCTTACTTGCAGAGATCGATGAGTCCTCCCTATGTATGTGTGTCCACACGTACATTCGAATTGGTAAATACAGTGGGATGTGACATCATTTTTCGCATGTTCGAAGGGCTTAGATGGATGGATATATTGGCTTCACATTCTCAATTATTATGATATTAGCTGCATAAAAAGTCTTTTTAACAGCAGCGTTCAGTCTTTGTCTAGTTATCAAGCTGCTTTGATGCCCCCATATAGAGTAGCTTGATGTACACGTATTTCTTAGGGGCGTGTTGGAGAGTGGGTCTTGGTATTCTGACCACTTTATATCTCCTGATGAACTTGTCTGGATAACTGTTATCAACCAGAGTTTGTGTTAACTTTCTTTCTTCTTCATCAAGTGTGTCTTCAGTGCATATTCGTTGGATTCTACTGAAGAGACACCTTACTAAGGCTCTTTTGTACCGAACGGGGCAGAAACTGTGGTAATTAAGATACTGTCCTGTCCAGGCAGGTTTTCTATAAATAGATCCTTTTACTGACCCATCAAGCCCTCGACTAAGCAATATATCTAGGAAAGATAAACAATTATCTTCCTCTTCTACAGATGTAAGTGATATTCTATTCTGAACTTCATGAAGAAGATAAAAGACATTTCAACGAAGAAAATTTCCTGTATCGACGAAATCATCTTCATTGACTGTACAGTCATATTTACATTTAACAAAAATGTATAGCAGTCTATTATTAAGAAATGGAGGGTGACATAAGTGATATAATTACTCAGACGTGGCTTCAAAAGTAATAATGAAAGTTGTAAATTACTCAACACTCAACCGCACAAAGTAAGAAAGAGTTAGAAATTTGACAAGGTTAAAATTGTTACTGAGTGACAAGAAGGGTAGTAGTTGAGTCTCCATTTAACAAGTGGGTAACAAGAGGGTAAGAAAATGTACAAAAGGAACATATGACAGTGATAATAGTGTATTGATTATTAAAGTAAAAGCAAACTAATCATTAAAAATAAAAGTAAAAACTTCACAGAATGGAATTTTCAGCATTTGTACTTATGTTCAATTGTTTGGCTCCTTTTATAAATATACAAAAGAGCAAAAATCATAAAACTACAAAAGCTGAAAGTTCTTTTCTGAACATATGCCAATAAGCTTAAGTATCAAGGGAACAAATGCTTTCAAGATTGCCATCGCCAGACATCTTCTTCACACAGGTCATAAGGTCGACGTCGCAAAGTCATTCAAAATTATCAATGAGCAAAAGAGTTCAGTTCTCCTCAAGGTTGACGAAACAATTTCCATCAAGTGCCTGAAACCCGATGTATGCGTTCAGAAGGAAAGAGGCGGTTATCAGTCTTTCCTTGCTCTGGTAACTGGATGTTTTCATCCTCTCTTTCATCTGATTACGCAATGCCGAGAGTTTCCATTGTGTGTGATCATTATTGTTTGGGATAAATTGTTTGTCCTTATTATATGTATAGTATTATCGTGTGGATATATTGGTGAATTGATTTTTGATCATGAGCTGATATCAGTTAGATAATCACCGGAAAACCTGGGAGTACTGGACAACTGTTACATCCTAGTTTGGGACTCTTCACAGTACGCACCCACCGGGGTTCGACCCCAGGACCTTCGAAGAAGACATTGCGAGATGGTCGCACTATGTTGTGAATTGGTAAAAGATAGAATTCATGAAGTAGCCATTGGATCGGGTCCCATTGGAAGCTAGCTGAATGGTGTACGAGCTAGCTGGCCTTGTAAGCAGAAGGTCCTGAGTTAGATCCGCGGTGGGGGTGTACTGATGAAGAGTGTCAAACTAGGACGTAACAACTGTCCAGTACTCCAAAGTTTTCCAGTGGTTCTCTGAATGATGTTAGCTCATGATGAAATCCTCCATCCAATCAAACAAAATCCCTACAAAACCAATACTTGATAATTGATTTTTCTTTTAAAATGAACTCTGTGCAAGTAGGTTAACATTGTTTCTGGATATATACTTAATAATGTCTTTGGATTGTGAGCAGCTGATGCGAAGCCAGCGAAATAATAAATGATGGTACCATTCTATTCTGCGAAATCTGTTGTTCTTACTCTATTGAAATTCATAAACGGGAATAAATGTATGAAATTGCGTACTTGCCGAGAAAGGAAGACACTATTGATGACGGATCTGATATACCTGTCATTGAGACCTCAAAATGTATAATTTACGGTGGAATGGCTTTTTATACGAAGTAATAACACTAACAGTCGGATTTAGATACTCTCAGAATTTGTATGTGGTAATTCTTTCCATAACTAACCTTTATAGCACAGTTACTACTGTTTTCTTTGTTTTAAAATTTGTAGTACTTATACTTGTTTTAAGTAGTATACTTTTGTTTTCTGAAAATACCCTTACCACTTTTTGTAGTTGTATACTACTTCCTTAGGAATGTACTTAACTTCTTATGTTAATATTCAGTTCGTTTATAGTAATTCTTAAACAATGGTTAGGCTCCATTTGATGTATAAGTTTCTTACATATTGCATTCACTCTTGAACTTTCTTTATTCTAACCCTTTCAAGCTTTCATCAACGTCTTACTTGAATAGACAACAGAGATTATTTGCAGACAATCTGAATAGAATTCCTTGCCAAGAAAAGAAATGAAAATATTGCCAATATTATGCACAAAAGATATCCAATTTCGTTTTACCAATTCATCTTATCAGCAAACTGATGAAGTAACTATGCGAAACTCAGAAACAAATGAAGTAATTTCCTCAATGAGACAAGAAACAAAAATTTCAACTAAGGAAATTCTCTTTTCGACGATTTCATTTCTATAGGTGTACAATCGTATATATATATATATATACATGAATTACAACATACAGTAACAATTAGTCTTATTATCTTTGTCGAAGGAACTAGTCTTCGAGGAAGACAAGTGGGTTATACGTTGGTGATCTGCGAAGACATGTACTGCCCTTTCAAATTAATTCAACCTTTTAATATGGCTTCACAGTGGGGAATAAAGACGACAGTCAGTCCCACATTCTTAGTTTATGCATGGTATAATCAAGTGAGGTATACGCCGCAAGGACACTTAAACTGGATAGTAGTTAAACTATGCTAGTCTCTATCCAGTTAAATATAAACAAATACTAGTCAGGTGACTGTCGAAGGGTAGCCGATTCAGTGTCTTCTGCATTTAAATCAAAATCTTTATCACCATTAATATATAAAGCTTAAAAATCAACACACGTTTATCCAGAGAAAACCAGAGAAGGAATGGTTTTAGAAGCAGTGACATCATTTTATAGTTATTATTGTTGGTATTAGATGGTTAGAGGCAATTGGTAGGAAGCCTTTCAACTAGGTTTCGTGCTAGCCGGCACTCATCAGCAAGGAGTATCTGCAACCTTGAAGGAACTATGTCCCTTCTGAGATACGAACCCAGTCAGAGACGTTACCAGTGAGCTTTTCGGACCGGCGATTAACCTCTTATAGGACTGTATTGGATATTTTTGATTGGACACTAATCAGTAACTAGTGTAATGTGTCTAGTCCTAACTTTGTTGCAGGGCGACATGATGGCGAGCCACCTAACATGGTGGCCACATCGCAAAACTGACTGATAGAATCCAGTCTGCACCAAATGTAGGACTAGAAACATTACACTAGTTACTGACTAGCGTCCAATCAAAAATATAGTTATTATTGTAATCAAGAGGAATTGTAACTGTTAGTAATAAGAGACAGTGGATATTTCATTTCATGGATTTATCCTGTGGTGGTGGAAAATAATTAAATGTATTTAAGTGTTTGAAAATATCTCATGTAAACATATGTGAAAATTACGTTTGAGAGAAAGGAAAAACTTGCTCCGCGAAGGTACTTTTCACTATCTCATACTGAAAATTATTATTATTTGAATTTGTTTCTATGCTCAACCTGTTCGCATTAAAAGCTATTTTACATATTACACAACCATTCTTATAGTCAAATTTGTAATTTGAATTGTGATACTACCAGTTCATCGAAGTAGGTAGCCAGAATTCTAGTGTTTCCAACCGATTCCGCTCACTGAACTGAGTCATATCGGAAACAACACGGATGAGTTCCACCCTGAATTAGTGAATCGATCGTTTGGTGCTCAGATCAGATCGATTTTTCCAGCAAGTTGTACACTACAAAGACCTCAAGCTGAATATATATGCAATACATGCTGAGTGGCACTGAATATTCTTTAGGAACAAAGTTCTTCATTTGATAGCATCTGTTGTGGACTAAACGGCTAAGTTCGTTTATACGCGAAATAAAAAGGACAAAACAAATACAAAGATTTATGAATGTAGAGAGGAATTCGGCGCACAGAAATTAATATGCACATAAAATACAGTTATTCGGTGAGTTGTAATGGTCCCAAAATACACAGATATAGACGTACATAATTGCAGTGGTGAAGTAGTCCTTATTTTGGGTATACAGTTACTCACTACACGTAAGAGTACGTCAACGGCCTGAGGGTACTTGTGGAGAGAAAAGTAGATTGAAGCAAAGGATCCCTATGTGGATGTACGGATCAGGTACGATCCAGAGATGATTGGCAATAATGGAAAGCAAGAAGCTGGAGAGGGATGCTGTGTCGTCCGTACTGCGCGCTGAACGAGGTCGTGTCCTTATTCAATCTCAAGTAACAACCATGATGTGCAATGAATTCATTATTTTTTACTATTTTACAATGAACGTATAATTTGATATTTTTCGGCCTCCACACATCTATATTCCACTCAACCAAGATAGTGAATTAACGAGCACAATAATTACACTAAGAAGAAAATTTATTTTGATAAAGTCTCACATTGTTATACAGTAATATATTGCATGAGTTGGGTGTAGGTTCGATAAACAAAGATTCAGCAATCAACCTCTCTCTCCACCTACCTATATTACTTTTTGGAATTTCAACTCTCTCTCCTACCCTATTGTGTTGCTGCGTGTTAATGCATACAGTGCAATTGGTGAGCTTTTCTCTAAATTACTTATCTTCGCGGGGTCAGTCATTCTAACATTAACTAAATTCTTTTGTTACGACAATCTGACTACCCCCGAATCTACCGGTGTGATTTATGTAGTCGACCTCACAGTCACCACAAGGTATTTTGTAGATAAAATTATTTTATCTAAATGGTTCAGTAGGATCCTTTAGCTTACAGAGCTTGTCCTACCTGAATGAGTTTCAAGGGTTTAAATGCCACCCTAATCCCTGCTTAACCAAGAATCCTACGTAGGGTTTCAGATGTCCCCTCCTTATATGGTAGAATTGCTGATACCTTATATTCTCTCATTATTAGTTTCACCATTATTTTTACTTTGAATTTTCCTGATCTTCCTATTTAACACCAACGCCTCTTCTATCTGTTTCATTTCATCGTTTAGGTTTTTGGTTGTGCTACTTAGTGTTATTGTCTGGTTTATTAGACACTTAACTAAGCCTGCCTTCACAGATAGATAAAGGATGAGGTGATGAATTAAAGTCTAAATATCTATTAGATGAATGCGTTGGCTTTTTACAAACACCAGTGTACAGTCTACCTTCTTCTGCTGTTCGTCATCATTAAATAGCACCATATAACACTGTGAGACTTCATCGAATAAATTTTCTTCATAATGAAATTATACTCAACCACAGTGACCAAGTTCTATTCTTGTATCAAGAATAACCAGAGTTTTTCACTACACTTCGTCTTTTTCAAATGTGTTAAATAGATGGGAATATCTTGTATAAGTTATATACCTCCTCTTTTTCAAAAACACTCACAGTGTTACATATTTCTGATCGGAAATCCAACCTCACAGTGTACACGCATTTATTAGGAACACATCCTACTTACTACAACAACAACAACGCCCACCACCCATGAGGCATAAAGGCTATAGTATTACTCATTTTGTCTGAATATTACACCACACTGTACAGAAATATAAAAATACACGTGAGAATAAATATGTTCCAATTCTAGTTGACTGACACTTGTTATATTATTGATTAATTTATCATGCCATCACTACTCTTCGAAATGGAGAGATTGTTTGCGAAATCCCACCTGGACGACCTATTTATAATTTGTATACTTAGACATTTCAACAAACTTCGTAATATTATTATTATACGTCTTATCCCTTAGGCTGTTTATCATTAATTTGATATTTACCAATCACATATTGATTTTCACCTTTTTTACTTACCTGAGTTCTTGTTTTATCTTTAATTGTAATTCTTCTCTATTTGTGATTGTGTGCACACTGACAATGTGGTGTTTAACTACATGAGATTTGTTTGAGTCAAAATGAAGGTGATTATGATCCGGTACGGTTTGCGGGAAGGCTTGATGTATGATTATTGTGGATAGAAGTTGGCCAAGTTCAACTTTAAGCACCCCTAACTAACTACCAATGGAGTTCGACCGCACTAATGACCTTGAAACGCTCACTGGCAAATAATGCTGTCATCATCAATCATACTTGGAACGTATTTTATGTGATGAAAATAGTGTCAGACAAGAATTGACTAACCTTTTTTCATCTAGTAAATAAACAATCTCCTCCATCCATCCTTACATACCTTCAAGTTTTACTTTTATTATTTCTATTATATTTATGGTCCTGTTGATTCTTTGTTTTTACTTTCATAATTGCAAACACCAACTTATCTCTATGATTGCTGTAATCTTTGTTTTTTCCCTCACCATATCATGTTAAGAGAACATTATATTCAATATTTTTAAACATGCTAGGATTTCCATACCGCATAAACAATACTGTGTGAAACAAGCCCACGACAATTTTCACTTGTACTATTATTATCATTACCTTCGCTTTTATCATTATTATTATTATTTCCATTTTAATATTCTGCATGCTTTTGACATTACCCTTATTGTAAATGTGGAAAATTTTCTGTGTGATTAATTTTATTTATAATTTGAGGGAATTAGATGCAATATTATCGTGATTAATGCTGAAAATTCCATTCTGTATCACAAGTGCTGCTTTTGGAAAAAAGTAAATTATTATTATTATTATGCTCATCGAAGTGTTATGCCATTAAGTGGGATATATCGCAAGTTTCAGCTTAGGTTCGCGAAGGAATAATTTACCCTATAAGCCAAGGACACGTTATGGTTAGGTCACCTTTAAAGGCGATATTAGAGTTGGTTTGAGTTAGATTACAGTTATTTAGTGGATATTTTCACGTTAGGGTTAGGTTCAGGAAAGATTAGGGTTATTGGTAGGGTTAGAAGACCTAAATAACTGCATGCATAGAATGTGGTTAAATTACTCTATTGGTATAAGAATAGAACTTGTGCACTGTGGCGGTAGAGTATAATTCCATTGTGGGTAAAATTTATTTTGACATAGTGTCACAGGGTTATACAGTAATATTCACTGATGACCACTTTTCGAGCACAATTTATTGCTCAGTAAATATTACTGTATTACACTGTGAGACTTTATCAAAATAAATTTTACCCACAATGAAATTATACTCTGTTGATACTCCAACCTAAAACTGAGAGCTATTTTTATCACATGTGAGAGAAAGGTATCCTCTGTAACACTTTTCTACAGTTTTTATGCATTATTTCATAAATATTTATTTGTATTCCATACACAAAAATGCCTCCTTCACGTGATTGGTACGTTTGAGGTAGTTAGTGGTGCTTAAAGTTTAACTGTGCCCAGAAGTGTTGATCCCACCTCGTTGTAAATATTCTCCTCGCTTCTAAGGTACTTTTTACATTTGAACTTTGGTAAATTAATTTTGTCTTAGAGTACTTGTTTTCTGTCTAGAAACCTGCATTGCCTGTATAGCCTGCTAGCTGCCTCACGGAACTGTTGAGGTAAATTTGAGTCTTGATGTTATTTATTGTGATAGGATCCCGCATAACGTGGTATATCATCATCTCTCACCCATGTTGTGATTAATTATGCGATCAATCATTTCTCACGGCTGTGAGGCCGACTTTATTGTTGCAAAAAAATGCTTAAATACCGTGTGTTGTTTTCCTTGTTGTTGTTGTGTTGTGATTACAATATACAGTCACAGGCCAGCAGCCTTTGTCTTTTGACATTTGCGTGGCTCAGTGAATCGGAAGGTACCACAGGCAGATAGGCATATTAGGCAGGCGCAGACAGAACAAAGTGACTACGGTTCTCATCCAGTTCAGTATCCAGTTATAACATATTGTTTAACAGAACCGCTAAAATATTGAAGAAGAATAATAGTCCTTCCCCTGTGTTGAGACAGTTTCGTGATACCGAGTATCTCAACGAAGTTTTGTCAACTATACCGTAGAAGGTGGAGATCGGTTTTTCCAGTTCAAACCATAACCGAATAGTATTCAAATGTGTGGGTTTGCGGGGATTTGGTTGGTTACAGGATTTCATCATGAGCCGACATTGGTTAGGGAACCATCGGAAAACTTGAGAGTACTGGATAGCTGTTTCGTCCTAGTTTGGGACTCTTCAACAGTGCGCGCCCGCCTCCAGAGTTTGAACCCAGGATCTACCGTTTAAAAGGCGAGCCACTGGGAACCGATCCAATAGCCCATGAATTCCAGCTTCCGCCAGTTCACGATGTGGCACGATCAGTGGTTCTCCAACCGATATCAGCTCATGATGAAATCCTGGGACCAATTAAATCCCTGCAAACCAACACTTTAATATTTATCTGATGCTTAGTAGTTACTGGCCTTATGCAGGTAGGCGTTTACTTGGGTTCCAGAGGGAAGTTTTGACTGGTGGTGTACAGCAGGTCGAGTGTGAGGATAAATACTCGCCTATGACATTGATTATCGGTCACGCTGTATCGTGAATTAGTAAAAGTTGGAATCCACGATCCATTGGATAGGGTCTCAGTGGCTTAATGGTCAACGGGCTCGCCTTATAAGCGCAAGGTCCTGGGTTCGAGCCCCAGAGGGTTTGTACCAATGAAGAGTCTCAAGCTGGGACGAAACAGCTCTCCAGTACTAGCAAGCAGTTGCTTTCCCAATGGCTCTCAGCTCATGATGAAATCCTATAACCACCGAGTAAATTAATTTAATCGTTACACACCCTTATCGTCTTATATGAAGTAGCATGACTCATTCGTCGATTATGTCTACGCACTGAAGACAGCACATTTTGTCAAAATGCATCTGGTGTCAAAATGCACAATATACTTTGCTCGCCTGTGTGTTTCTGTGATTGAGTGTGTGTGTGTGTGTGTCATATGTGTGTGAAAGTGTGAGCATCCGATCAGATTATCACTATCCTAATAAATGTTCATAAAGTATAGATAGTATAAATGTCCATAAATTATATAGTATGGATTCCAAACTGAAAGCATAATAAGGAAACTACAAAAATATTATCGTGCGTCATTTTGAAAAAAAACAAAACAAACAACTACTGCATAACTCACCATACAATGATGCTCAGGCCTGAATATATTAAAACTGACTTACACACTCATGTAGATTATTACACTTTTGTATGTTTGTATGTGTGTATATTTGTATGTTTGTATAAATAAATATTAGAGAGAGAGATGCTCCCACGGTCAATTGAATTTATTCATATGCTAACATGGCGACACACACTCACACAGGCAAACAGGCATACTGAAGATTGTGCATTTTGACACCAGGTGTATTTATCATAAAATTTAATGTTTGAACAAGACATATAAGCGAACAGTACTGTTGTTTTCAATTAGATCTTCTTCAGGCTTTACTCTAATTTACATAGATTTATATATAAATATTTATAGCCGATGACGGTAATTTTGTGGATCAAATATTTATAATTATATTAATAATAATAATAATAATAACAATGTGGTAAATGTTTTGAACGAAATTAATAACGATGATTATAATGATAACAAAATATAGATAATAAGGTTTATGCAGGTGATAAGAATAACAAAGATAGTATATTTTCCTATAGTTTGGTTTGTAAGGGTTTGTTATGTTTTTACGAGTTGATCACGGACTGATATCAGTTAGAGAACCATTGAAAACCAGCCACAGGGAGTACTGGACAGCTGCTGTTTCATCCTAGTTTGGGAATCATCGTCAGTACGCACCCACTGGGATTCGAACCCAGGACCTTCCGGTTACAAGGCAAGCTGGCTCGTATACCATTCAGCCACTGGGACCCGATTCAATGGCTCGAATCCCAGTGGGTGCGTACTGCCGATGATTCCCAAACTAGGATGAAACAGCAGCTGTCCAGTACTCCCTGTGGCTGGTTTTCAATGGTTCTCTAACTGATATCAGTCCGTGATCAACTCGTAAAAAGATAGTATATGTATATAAGTGTATATGTAGACAATTCAGTAAATAAATAAATTAGGTCAAAACAGATCCATAATCAATAATAAGTGAGTCACATTATTTTAAATAAGACGATAAGGGTGGTGGAGAAGACCGTATATATTATTCAATAGTACAATTAGTATGAGTCAACTAAGAGTGAGACATGTTATTAGCACAACTGATAAGTCAGTCAGGCAGTCAGTTAGTTCTTCTATATGGGTCAGAAACTTGCATTGAGCGTCAAGTGAAAGCATTTGCAACAGGCTTTGCTGCAGACTTTTATCTAATGTCCAGAAAGGAGTAGCGACAAGAAACTTTGGGAAGAAAACCAACCAAGACACTTTGGCTTAACAGATACATAAGAGGAAATGGAAATGGATAGAGTACACAATGAGAAGACCGTCGAATGACATCACACGGCGGGACATCGCTCGAGTAGAACCCGAAGGGGGAAAAAAGACGAGTTGGGCGTCCCTTAAAGGGTGACAAGGAGGAGGTCGTGTGATGAGGCGATGAGAAACTATAGCCAATTGTAGGCTCAGTTGAAGAGGACAGCAGAATATAGAACAAAGTGGAGATGTACTGTTGAAGTCCTATGCTCCACTTGGAAGCCAAGGGAATAATAATATTAAAAAAATAATTATTATAGTTTAAATGCATATCTTATAAAAAGACAGTTGTAGCGAAGAAAATTTTCTTTTCGACGAAATCATCAACTAGATTCGATCAAACCTATCAAAGGGAGTGAAATTAAGACATCTGGGCATAGCCGAGGCACTAGCCATCCAAAAGCTCAAACCCACGCTATGTATCCAAAAGAAATACGTTCAAACCTTGTCCCTGCCTGACATGGCCATCATAAACAGGTTACTCTTCTAATAGTGACTATCCCATTGACGTTCTTAGCCAAACTTCCTGTTTCTTCGTGTTACTTTTAAGTTTTTCTTAATTCCTATTTACACTTCCATATTTTCATATCAGAACTTCCTGTCTATTTTGTCATTTTATTATTTCCACATTATTTAATTCCTGATTGCGTAAACAATTATTCGTCACATTAGTTTATGATCCCACTAGATTTTTTTATCCAAACATCCTGTCTATTTTTTGTTATTTCTACATTTCCAACCCTTAATTGTAAAGTATGTAAATCTTCTCAGTAATTATGATGCTACTTTGTCTGAGCTTTATCCGTCCCCCTGTTAATTATGGCATTTTAATTCCTAATTGTAATTCTATTAATCTGACCCTTGGCCAGAAATTATTCTGGAATTTTCCTACCCATTTATCATAAATACACGAATGTACAGCTGTCTAGTTGATGATTTCGTCGAAAAGGAAATTTCCTTCGCTGCAACTGTCTTTTTATTATTCCCTATGATCAAATGTGCATATCTTATACTGTCTTGTCTGTTCACGACGCTTTATATTTCCAACATCAGCATTTCGCAACCTCATAGATGCAAAGCACCGAGACAATTTATGAGTGGATCTCTCAACAAAGAATGAACATAGGGAATAAAAAGACAGTTGCAGCGAAGAAAATTTTCTTTTCGACGAAGTCATCATCTAGGCTGTACATTCGTGTATTTATATCAAATGGATGGGAAAGTTCCAGAACAATTTCTGGTTAGGGGTTGAATTAATAAAAATTACAATTAGGAATTAGAATGCCATAATAAACAGGGGGATGGGTAAAACTCAAAGTAGCATAATAACTAAGAAAATTGACATTGTGCAATTGGCGGTTAGAAATGTAGAAATAACAAAATATACAGGATGTTTGGATAAGAAACTAGTGTGATGAATAATTGTTTATGCAATCAGGGATTAAATATGTAGAAATAATAAAATGACAAAATAAACAGGAAGAGTGGATATGAAAATATGATAGTGTAGACAGGGATTAAGAAAACTTAAAATAACATGAATAAACAGGAAGTTTAGATAAGAAAGGCGATGGGATGGTCATTATTAAAAAATTTACCTGTTTACGATGGCCATGGCAGGGAGAGGGGTTGGTTGTATTTCTTTTGGATACAAAGGGTGGATTTGACTGAACAAACAAACATTAGTGCAAAATAGTATGGGCCCAGTTTATTTCGTCGGTTCTCAACAGCTGAATACAACCCATAACATTTAATAAAGCCAGTTATAGCACAATTTTAACATTATGCTTATATAAGCATAAATGTCTTATTAAAGAGAAGGTTCTCTGAAAAAAATGAGCAAATTAGTTGTTAGGGTGGTGGCACAACTCACTGCTATTTGCGTAATCAGCGATAATAAACTACAGTGAGTGGAACTCATAAGATTGAAAAAAAATCAGGATGAAGATTACAGTGGAATACAGTGAGTAGTATTCAAAGAATCAAAAATTGAGTCTGATATGATGATCAAGCAAAAAAGTGGTGGGGCGGGGGCAGCTGAAACAAAGTGATGAAATCAGAAGACGAAAGAGACAGTTATCACAGCAGTTGGAACATGAAGACGCACTTCTTTTTGTACACATAGATCACATTTCAGATATTTTATCGCGATAGCCTTAGCAAACTGAACAAGACTGTAGGCTGGTTTGTTTTTTAATTATTTTTTTGAATGCTCCCAAAACGTCTACTCCGTGTCTTCCGTCTATCAAATGTTAGTTAAATGATACACTTAAACTATCCGGTCCCTTTATTCAAAGGTCCTTTTGGTGCATGTTCATGTTTCATGTCATGGGACCGTGACAACTCTACCCTTAATAACTCTTGGTCTTCTCATTTCATCAATTTGTTTCAACCTCCGCCCTCCCCTGCGATTTCTCGCTTGATCTTCATATCAGACTAAATGTCTGATAGTTTGAATTCTACTCACTGTAATCCTCCGTTACCATCTTCATTCCACTTCGTACATGCTAAAATTCAGCCTTTTCAATCATACGAGTTCCACTCACTGTGATGGGCAACACCACGAACAGCAACAACAACAACAACAGACAACAAACAGCATAAATGGAAGGAACCTGAAAGAAACAACCTCCTTCACCCACCGACCTGGGAAGCATCGTTTCAACTACAGGCGGACGGAACTGACGAGGATATCAAAGCAAGAATCGGGAAAGCAAGACAGGCTTTCACTACTCTGAAGTCTGTGTGGAGGTCAACAGCACTCAGCATCAAAAATAACATCCGGATTTTCAACTCCAATGTGAAGTCAGTCAGTGCTACTTAGTATACGGATCAGAGACTTGCACTGCGCGTCATAAAGAGCATCTCAAACAAACTGCAAACCTTCATTAACAGTTGTCTTCGCTCAATACTGAAGATCAGATGGCCAGCCAGAAAAGATCAACAACAGAGATCTCTGGCAATGAGCGAACCGACCAGGAACCGATTGTGAAACAAATATGCACGCAGGAAGAAATGGAGATGGATTGGCCATACTCTGAGGAAACAATGCATCAAGTGACATCACTAGACAAGCCATTGCTCGAGTGGAACCCGAAAGGGAATCGGCGAGTTGGTCGTCAGTGGAAGGGTGACTTGGAGGAGGTCATGTGAAGAGGAGATGAAAGGGTGTGGGCAGACATGGAGCAAGGTGAAGACTCTATCAGATAACCGAACGCAATGGAGACGCGCGGCTGAAGCCCTATGTTCCTCTAGGAATTAAAGGAAACAATTATATATATATATATATATATATATATATATATATACCGATAGTATGAGATAGTCTCCACACCTTATATGTTGTTTGACTATAACTTTCTTACAGCAGTAGTTACTGCTGGACTTATTTTACTAAATGTTATGAGTTGTCTTCAGCTGTCGACAACCGACGATTTAAACTGGGTCCATAGTGTTCTGCACTAATGTTTGTTCTATCTCTGTTCAAATTTATAAACAGGCAATTCCTGCATTTGTGGGTCATCATTTCAAGTAAGACAATTATGAGTGTTGTAGTGAATGAAGATGGTTAGACATTGTTCGGCGTGTATACAACTGCCATACTCAAAATTGATTAGTTTTTTTTTTAATTGAACTAATATTCGGACACACACACACATCCATTATGAATTTGAATCGAAGTTATCTTCATTTGAAACAACAAAACAAAAAATCAATCATTGAATAATTGATTGATTCTGATCTGCTAACTAACTCATTCTATGAGTTTATTTTTAATTTTTTTCTTTTTCTTTTTAGTTGAATGTGATGACTCATAATTTGTCAGATGTGGATGGTATTGTTGCCGTTGAATGTTGCCATTGATTTACTAATGTCAACGGATGTAGAAAAAAGACTGAATGAATGTAAGCAACCCCTACTGCTTGCCGCCACTGCAAATACATAAGAATAAATGCATCCAAATATTATTTCACATTCATAATCCTTTGTCTTTTGAATGACTCAACAATATATGCCTTGCATCTTCAGCTGCACGATGCAATTGAGATGTCAATATACCCAGTCTAGTCTGCTGATATACTTGACTTAATATCAAAAATACGAGTATTTTTTTTTGATGTAGCACCATATACTACGTTAGTAGGTATACTGAGTAGTAGTAACCTGGTAAGCTGATTGAGTGATTGGTGCATACTGAGTGACTGTTGAAGAGTTCTAAACCAGGGCGAAATACCAGTCCAATGCTACTTGTTTTGTTTTTTCTCTATTGTAGTTTGAGACATGGTCCATTCTGAAGTTCAAACCTCGACTTGGGCTTTTGATATTATCCAGATAAAGATATTTAGAAAATCAAAACAAATGATTCAGCGAAGAGACTCTTTTCAACAATCGTATATATATGGGTTTTTTTGAGAAGTTATATCCGGTGAGGGAATTGAATCATAGGTGTGAATGCATAAAATAATAATAATAATATGACATGCAACTAAAACTAAAATGTTTGTGATTATAATCATAGTTAAATGTCAAGTGGCAAAGCAAATTAATGTCATATGTAGAATAATTCATAGGATGGATAGAACTTGAAAAAGGGTGTGTAATTATAAGATTAGATTTTTTTTATCCCTTCACGTTTCCAGTGGAACATAGGGCTTCAAGCTAGAAGCTTGAAGTTTCTGTAGCAGTGTTTATTTTTACAGGATGGGGTCGCTAGCCACATGCCCAACCTTTCCTCTTTACCAGCTTTTATTTCTGGCTTAGCGAGGTAAAGGAGTGCGTCGGCCGGGAATCGAACCCCGGACCATGTGCATGGTCGGCGAGCGTCCTAACCGCTATGCCACCGACGACAAATCCAATAAAAAAACGTTACGTAATATTGTGTGAAATTTAATAGCATAGAATTTATTGTTGTAAAAAAGAATTGATTTAGAATGACAAATGGAACAAGTGAAATAATACATGGGACAGTCAAAAGTGAGAGTAGTAATAGTAACAATAGACGTAATAAGGAAGAGTATACAAATTGAATAGACAAAAATGAAAAAAAATGAAAAATTGGTAGAGCTAAAATGTGATTGGCGATTACCGTACTTTAGGATAGAGGGATTAAGACCATGACAGTTGGAGGGGTTGAACGAACTTTTTCTGTACACAGAGATCTGGCTTTTCTGTTTCGACAGCCAAAACTTCAACGATGCAGATGAGTTGCGTACGTAGAGATTTGGGTAGATTACTCTTTGCCTTGTAGATGACTTTGAAGGCGGAGGCTATAGAGATAGGGTGATCATTATTGACCAGATGTTCAGTGATCGCGCTTCTTATTGCTCCACTACCACCTTTTCGTAACCATGCAGGATAGTGTTCCTGCACCCTCTTGGACAAAACTCTAGTCGAACGACCGATATACCTAGCTCCACACGAGCAGATGAATTGATAAACACACATAGAGTTGGTCAACAGCGGGATCTTGTCCTTCAGGTTATTGACATTAATTTTCTTTGCCACTTGACATTTAACTACGATGATAATCACAAACATTTTAGTTTTAATTGCATTTCATACTATTATTATTATTTTATGCATTCACACCTATGATTCAATTCCCTCACCGGATATAACTTCTTAAAAAAAAACCCATATATATACGATAGTATAGCTTGATAATAAATCCGCTAAAAACAGTCTCTTCGCTGAATCACCACTTGTTTTGATTTTCTATATGTTACAATGGGAATTTTCCATGATGTAAAAATATTTCATCTCATGTATGATATCATAAATAATTGATGGTTTTCTCACTGATATCAGTTTTTTAGTTTGTTCACCTAACAAAGAAAATCCAAGAACGATCCTATTCACATGACAAATATGTATGTGTTGCATGATACCGCCTGGGACCTATTCGTTCATAAAATGTTGGACGTTACTGTCTGTGATATCACCTGCTGTTTCAAGTTGTGTCTGGATATTTGCTGTCCTTCTGAAATACTCCTCTTTACGAGATTTGACAGGATCTCTTCTCCACAACTAAAAAGGCTTCGAAGAGAAAAGCGGAATTTGTATAAATGACATGATAAAGCTGAAGAGTTTGAAGAGTTAATTCTCTGATAAAGTCTGAATTCTGATGTAAATACCTTGAATCGATCTAATATGGCTATGCCTGATGTTTCTAGTCATGTAAATGACCATTTTCCAGGTTTTAGTGAAAAAAGGATGTATTAACATGTCTCAATTCGTTAAACCCATTACACAGCCTAAGTCCTGATGATGTCACAAGTATTTTACATAAAATGGTGTGAAGATATCGTTTGTGTTATCCTTTTACACAAGTCTTTAATACACCATTTCACAGGAATGCAGTATGTATTGCATGGAAAGAAATAAAGATTGTGCTTTTACCAAAATCCTCTTCTGAACTAGGTTTAAAGTTTAGTCCAATATCCATCACGTCTACAGTTAAAAAAAACAACAACTATGGATAGACGTCTTTTGCTTGTTCTTAAACCTTATTTAAAATCTTTCACTGACTCAAAGGAGTTTGCTTGTAAATACAGTGGGAGCACATTCGATGCTGGCGTTGTACTCCACCACAATATTGTTTCTAGTCTAGATAAAGGCGTTAAGTCTGTTCGAGCCTCCTCTTTAGATTACACAGCCGCTTTTAAATCCAAACACACTGAGTCCTGGGTCGATAGGTGGCCATCTTCATACTGTGTTAACAGGAAAGCGCTCGACTTCGTTGCTAACGTAGACTGGTGTGTCTGAAGGGGCTGTACTCTATCTCCTCATTTCTTTTTTCCTAATTGCATGACATTCTGTATTCTTCTAAAGCTAATTTCATTAAATGCACCAATGATTTGACAATTTCTGTCCCATCAGTTTCTGCATTGGATTATTCTTAAATGAACTGGTTCTTATCTGAAGTTAACAAATGATCTTAAATTGAATCCATCTAAATGTTATATTATTGATTTTAGTTTCAGATGCGTACAAGACTTCAGTGGACTGGCTGATTCAGTCTCGTGGTGATTCTTGTATTGCTGACAGCATTGTGATAGGGAGTAAATCGAGTTTTCTCTTAACTTCGACGTCAGTTTCTCTTCGAATCTCTGTTAGTCGTCTCATATCCTGCTGATTTTTAAGCAAAGTGTTCATTCAATTTATTACATAAAGAAGTTAATACTTTCTGCTGTCATAACTTAACCTCTTCTCTTTCAATTTATTAATTCAATTGTCCATTTCTTGTTACTGTCCACCCCAACCCCAACTACCCCCCACATCTATTCTTCTTTTGGCTTCTCAACAGGCACTCTGTAATATTATGCAAAACACTGAAGGTTGTAAGCAGGGTTAGTGGTGGTGGTATGCTGATGGTATGATGACTCAACTAACTTCCCTACAGTATTGTTGCTGGGCATTTGAATTCTTGCAAGCAGCTAGCTAAAGTTATCTTGTCTAACTCTCTGAACACCCTTTTTTTAATTGGAAAGTTTCACCTTTTATCGATTTCAGTAAAAATCAGAATTTATGCTTGTGAAGAGACAAATATCAGGAGAGAACTTATAAACTGCTTAATAATAATAATAATTTGCTTTATTCCAGAAACAGTACTGATGGTACAGCGTGGAATTTTCAGCACATTTCTACAATATTTGCATCTAATTTTTATCCAACGTTTAAAAGGAGTATTTAAAAAAAATAAATATAAAGACAACAACAGCAAAAAAAACAAACACAAAAAAACACAAAATAATTTTAAAAAATGCGAAAAAATACCAAGAAGCTATGATATAATTATGCATGGTGACAGTAAAGCTATAGTCATACAAGAAGTTATGAAATGATATTTAAGAATGTTTATTGCCAAGAAGATCAGTTAATTTAGGTTGAAACAACACTAAACACTCATAAAATAACATTTCAGGGTTGTTGTTTTGTTTTTTTGTTGTTGTCAGGTCTAATGAGGTGTTTGTAGTGGTAGTGTGAGTAATCCTGCATAATACAAAATTTTAAGATGGTGATAATCGCGTTCACAATCAATGACTGTCAGTTAATATTGCCGAAAAAAATAAAAAGAATAAATAAAAAAACAACCACAAAACTAATAATTACATGATGCTTAATGACAGGACAATTTTGTACTACTCATAGTGCTAATATAGTTGGAACCAGTAGATACACAAGAGAAGGAATACAGTAAAGTACAAAACAGTAAGCCAATGTTAATAATTTAGGTAGCTAAGTATCTTTAAGAAGGAGTTCACTTTAGAATACAAAATAAGAGAGAAATAAAAGAGCCTAAAATTATGTTATTAACAACAAATCGAGTCATAGGTTTCGCACTTAACATTGTCTCTGTCACTTAGAACACGAGCCAAGTATGGTATCGTTGAGTTCCTGTACTTGATTGTACGAGCATAGATTATTTTATACTGATTTCTGGTTTTACTTGATGAGATACAAGGCGAGAGTTGGGAGTAGACGGGTGTTGGGGGTCGGAGAGTATGGTTTTAGACCATTTTTCCCATGTATTCAGATGCCTATCAATTAATGTACTGACGAGCTAACTGAGTTTTACACCACTAGTCCTACTAACTACCTTCAACATCCTCAGGATGGTATAGTCCTTTTTCAGTAGCCCAGGAAAGACTAACGAGGAGCAGTAAAGTAGAATAGGTAAGATACAAGAGTTAACAAATTGTGAAAGTAGAGGGTGAGTGATTCCAGATTGTCTAAGTAAATAAACAGTGAATTATGAGAGCAGTTAATATTAACATATGTATATATTATTTGTTATTAATTATATTCTATAGCTTTCAGTTTCTTTTTGGTTCTATTGTTTCTACCATACTGTGCATTTATAAATTTATGAAAGGAGCTAAATTGTTGAACTTATGTTCAAACTCTGAAAATTCCATTCTGTCTATTTATTTTTGTTTGGAACAAAGTGATAAGGTTATTATTATCATCATTAATATTTTAGAATTCTAGTCAGCTGCTAGTGATGAAACATTGTGCCAATTAGTGTCTCACATACTAGTGTGGAAACACTAATCAAAAGTGAAAATTCTTCAATCTCAGAGTTGTCTTTTTCTTCCTAAAAAGTTATTTTGTCCTAGCGATGACTAAAACTCATGCATCTATGATAGTCCGTTTGATTCTAGTTTATAATTCTTTAGAAATATATACAACATTTAAGTACTTATGTGACAGGTCTTTCTGAGAATTGCCAAGCTAGGGAATTAGGTAAGTTATCATTTAATTATGGCTGTAGAATTCACTGATAACGCGGTCTTATTATTATGAAGGAGCGTTATCGTGGTATCGGTTGAGTAAACTTGACTGGAATGCTACTCCGGACACAAAAATCTGACCAACTGATCACACACTGTGAGGTAAACACAAAAAACTTAAACAGGGAAGAACAACGGTGATCGATGACAGTATTTATTAGACAAAACACACATGGTATATCATGTTTTCCAGAACCTCAGGAGTTAAAACCGTCCAATCAGTTTATCATTGGTAGTGAATGGATAAATTTTAACAGACAAGCTTGTTTGTCCTAACACCCTCACCCTGTTTTTTATTAGTTCTGTATTAGCCGATCGCTGGAAGACACTTTCTAGGTTTATGTACTCTATGTTTATGATAGTTCTGAATCTCGATAAAGAAAGAAAGACCAGATTTACAGTATAAAATGACGTCGTCATCTTTCTATTTCGCAAGTTCTCATCAGCTGCAAACTACCTAAGATAACAATGGTTATAAATAGTGACATTTCATACTTCAATGTTTGAAAGGTGATAGTGAATACATGATAAGATGAACACGCATCCGGAACATAAGTATTACAATTTTTAGTTTAATTTACCATCAATTTATATACTACCAAACTATGAAAGAAAAAAGGGAGGTGAGAGAAGACAGTGACCTGAGCTCACTAGTGTGTATGACTAATCAATATAATGAAAGTGATACGGTGGTTACCAAGGGAGTGAGAGATTGACTACACCCTCTGTCTTTCTGTGTGCATAACTTTGATCTGAGACGTTTGATTGCAATTGCTTCAGCAGTAAATCGAAGTAGACTTGCTGTCGTTTGTATGTGTTTAATATTTCGAAGGATTTGGAAATCTCGATAAAATGACCCGTATCCACAAAGTAGAGTAGGTGTCTGGTAATTGCACTTTGTAAATATCTGCTTCCTTTTAAGCTTATACTTATATTCCGGATGCGTGTTCATCTTATAATATTTTCACTATCACCTTTCAAACATTGAAGTAAGAAATGTTGTTATTTATAACCATTGTAATCTCAGGTAGTTTGCAGCTGATGAGAACCTGTGAAATAGGATGAGCATATCATTTTATACTAGAAAATTTGATCTTTCTTTCTCTATGGAAATTTATCAAGGGAACCAAAGGTATGAAGTTCTGAATCTGACAGTTTCGAGCTCAATCCCTCCGTACATTGTAGATGTAAAATAATGAATTCTGTAAAACTAAGCCAAATCAAATGCATGATGAGCTCTGTATATATTTAGTGGCTGTTTAACAGATTTCAACATACGTGAGTATAGACTGGATAGCCATTGATGTATCGACGCTACAGTCATTTTGCTTTCTGGTAGAGGGTGTTTATTCATTGTTCAGATCATAACATCATGAATGTTGACTAATTCAACTGCTGAAATTGACTGATTATATCATGACTATATTAGAAGTTGTCACTTTTTAAGGTGCACAGACTAATTGTGTAGTATGCATGTATTATCTCACCAGTCCGCTCCGTTCTCCTTTATGGCCATGAGACCTGGCCATTGAGAGTGGAAGACATGAAAAGATTAGCTGTCTTTGATCATAGGTGTCTGCGTTCTATCTCCCTTGTGTGTGAAGTGGTATAATAAGGTGAGCAATATTGAGGTTAGCCGTCAGTCGAGTGCTAGGTAAGGAGGGGAAATCAATCGACGAGGCTGTGAAATTACATTGACTGAGATGGTTAGGACATGTGTTACGTAGGCCTGCCTAGTCATCGCCTTCCTCGACCGACAGGCAATGTTAGCTGATATAGAATGGGTCAGGTTGGAAAAGAGCTAGCGGCGGTCAAACGAAAAAATGGCTTCACCAGTCAATGAAATCTACAACAGTTAGTCTAAGCCACGTAGGAAGGCGTAGACTTCCTGACCGGTTGGGGTCCTCGGGACGGTAAAACCCAATGGTTGGAAACAATTGGTGATATGGCTCAAAATCGTTGTCAATGGCTGGTGCAGATGCATCCACTCCTTGTGACTTATGATTTCCAATTAAACTGTTTTGTTCTTCGTTATTACTATTCTTTTGTCGCACACCTCTGTTTACTGTCTCTTATATGCATTTCTCCTACTTTCTTCTCTTGCTTTGTGTGCTACAAGGAGGGAGTGTGGCGAATTGAACTGCCGCACATATGTGCAAAGTTCTATGTCGAAAACCGACCGACCGATTATCTTACAACCTATAAAATGTATTTATTTTTGACGTGAACTAGAAAAAACAACGTTAATGGATCGTCCGAAAAAATGAAAAATATTTCAGTATTGATACTGACACGCTGTGATGCGGGATTATGTCAAAATGAGATCGTGCATGAACAACCGAAGGTAACATGACACCTCACTAATTGGTGTAGTTGCTTCAATGAACACGCTCAGCCCAGCTCAGCTGGTGAAGATTGGCAATCAATATTGATTGAATGATGGATGATTAAGCTGTAGGTTACAAGTGTCTTTATTGCATATCTGCACTAATCGTAGCATCTTAGCCCGTTGCTATGGTAGTTTAATGACAAATTATTTTTTTTCTATGCTTTACAAATGAAATTTTATATTGAAAACTTTATTATTTTTTTTCTGGAGTACAAATTATCGATGGCATTATATTCTTGAACTACTTTTTACATTTTGTTGTACTTTTATCAGAAAATTTTGCTTGATACTGACTGATATCTGCTCAGGGTAATGGATCATAAGAGGCAGTAAAGTTGACGGTTTTCAAGCATATTACTGAATTTTCATGAAATTATGTTGGTACATTTTGGCCTATTTACTGAAAAGCGCTAATCCTCATGGAATAAACATGGTGCTACTAAAAGAATGGGATATGACATATAATCGCCCAAATAATTCGTATTAAAAGCTTTCCTGTATAAAACCTGATGCCCATATTCCCTACTACCTAGACAATGATGTCAGATGAGAACTGATATGTGTTCACAGTCTATCTCATTTATCTGTCGGTCATATGTTGTCACATGTTGGGCGTCAACCAATCAGAATCTAGCATGCTCTTAACTCTCACTATTCAAGTCTTGTGACTTGATCAATATATGTCACATATTTTCAAGTATTGGTTTTGTAGGGAGTTTTGTTTGATTGGATGGAGGATTTCATCATGAGCTGACATCAGTTAGAGAACCACTAGTAAACCTGGGAGTACTGGAAAGCTAATTCGTCCCAGTTTGGTACTCTTCATCAGGACGCACCCACCACAACTGGGTTCGAACCCAGGACCTTCTGATTAAAAGGCGGGCTCGTAGGTCACTGAGCCACTGGGTCCTGATCCAATGGCCCATGAATTCTAACCAGTAGGGTACAGCAGATTGAAGATGAGGCACTAACTCGTCGAAGAAGACATTGCGAAATGGTCTCTCTATGTCGTGAATTGGTAGAGGTTAGAATTCATGGACAAGCCTAAGGATTGGGTCCAGTGGCTCATTGGTCTACGAGCTAGCTCGCCTTGAAACCGGAAGGTCAAGGGTTCGGACTCCGGTGGGCGGGTGCTGCTGAAGAGTTTAAAACTAGAATGAAACAGCTGTCCAGTACTCCCAGTGCTGGTTTTCCAGTGGTTCTCTAACTGATGTCAGTTCATGATGAAATCCTCCATCCAATATGTCACATATTCTTGTGCACTTAGTCAACTTGGATCCCAGTTTTTTGGAAATACACGTTTACAAGCTTACTATATGTGAGTCATCTAGGTTTCACTGGTGTTCTGGTTGGCGACTAATCAATCGACTAGGAAATTATCAGGTGTTCATTGTCGTCAGTCAACATTCGTTTTCACACTTGGTTACATGATAATCAGAACACATGTGAATTCATTGCTCTAATCTCCTTATTAATGAAGGAATTTCTTAATTCTTTGAACGTCTAGTCCAGTAAAAGACAGCCTTGGTTTCTATTAGCTTACGATATTTTATGTCTCCCTGAATGACTACTACTTTTAGATTGCATACATTTCATTGAAGGCACAGAAACTATCTCTTGACATTTAGTCATATTTAAGTTATCTCTTATGGAATTTGAGATGTGTTCACTATTCGCTTAAGAAGACTTGGGCCTATGTATATTAAGTTGGTCTCAAGTTTGAACCCTACTCGGCCTATTTCTGCCTTCGTAGTATCATTAGTCCATACAAAATAACATGTGTGGTTCATATTACTTGTCATTTGAAACACCTCTTCCCGGATAACTGATAATATCAGCTGGACAAAGCGACATGTTGTTCGTATACGGGAATATTTTAATCCCATTCTGCCAATAGTAGTTAAGAGAAAAGAAAACCGTATGACTGACTAATGTGGATTTCCTATTGGCTTATTTGACTGCAGATGATAGATATGATGGTGGTGAATTTCACTGACATTATGGACACTATTTTTCAAGAGATTAGTAAATTTAAACAAAAATGAAATAAATAGTATGAAAATTGAAGACTGAGCAAAGAATATTCTTTTCGTTAACCTCTGCGTTTGACCCTACAGTCATATATATACACATATATCATGTTTAGGGAATAATCGATATTCACAATACTGACATCTTTTAAATAATAATGAGTGTCTGTGATCAATACGATCAATTAAACTTTAAACGCATCCGTAATTGGTGTTAGTTAATATCGCATGAGAATGTTAATACTAAATTGTGAATATTAGATAGCATTATGAAGATGCATACGACAATTAAAAATAGTTAAAACAATAATGATAGGTTGTAAAAGGCTTAGAAGGAGGAAGGCGAAAACTTCTTAGATTATTCCATTTAAATTAAATAATGACCATGGTAGGTAATGAATGCGTTTGAAAAAATCTCTTTGAACGCATAGATTAGACTTCTTCAATGGGCAGTTCCACTGTAACAACAGAAGGCAAGACACTGAAGCCAAAGTAAAGTTTTTCATTAATCAAACCGCTTTTTATATATATCTACAGTTTGCATTCGTCAACCAACCACTGAGTGTGTGATTTTGGTTTACATCAAACGACAAGAAATATAGTGTTCAAATACGCTACATAGTATTCTGTTGCAAATGCAATATTGAACTGTGGGAATAAGATTCCGGCTCTTACATCACATAGAATGTTCAAATAGATATATCGTATTCTGTTATTAATGCCGAATTGAACTTTGTGAACTTGTGAAAATAACATTCCGTTGGCACACATTTGTCTGTATCACACCACCACACCACGACTTCTGCTATATAGAAAAGACGAACTTGTAGGGCGGGGGGGGGGAATTGAAATTAGCCGTCGGGATACGTCGGAAAACTTTAAATGTCTCGTTAACGCTGTCTTTGGGTTCAGTATCTGCAAGATGAACTAAAATAGAGCTGTGAATACACCTTGTCTATCGCATGCTTAATTACGCAGAATGATGTTCAGAAATGCAACAGTGAACATGCCTGATTGTACACTCCACGGGATCAATCAAACTCATAGATATACACATAGGAGGTGAAATTAGCTAGTTTGTTCTTCATTCCCAAATGTAAAATTAGAGTGGTTGTGAAGAGAAAGTGTACCTCTTCTACACCGAAAAATGTTGACCGACTTCATGTAAAATGGCCGTCTAAATACCTGTAACCACAGAGCATACTAAAACAGTATATGAAAGAGGACAGGTGATTCACTTATGGATTGTGAACCATTCATACAAGACAGTAAAGATTTTAATTATGCTCTAAACACAACACGATCGAAAGTCCAAAAGAGAAGAGTATAAATAAATTGTCATAACAGAGATGAACAGTTACAAAGGAACAGATGACGTCAACAGTACGCTTACTTTACTGAAAGATCTTTTTACTCGATTTCTGTAATGGGGATTTATTCAACAGAAAACTCAAATAGGTAGAAAGTAAGAACATATATGTGTAAAGAGAAAATTCTCAACTCATCCCTTACACATCAAATGATACAAGCGACAGTTTAATCAGGGTTGTCATGCCAACGGGGTAAAAAGGCCAGTAACTAGTGGGTCTGATGAATATCCCGTTAGAGCGAATTACCAACTGTAAATGTGAATTAATTTAGTGTAAAAGACAGCATATTAGTACTAGGGAGACGACTGAAAGGTAGCGGAACAGGTGTGAAGTGAATTCTTGAAAAGTGTTTGCACCAAAGTGCAGCAGTTCTATGTGCCATACTTCAAGAAAGCGTGGAGAGTAAAGAAACACTAAGGAACTAACTACATAGAGAATGATGAGAATTTAGAAGAACTAGGAGATTACGGAGATTGAATGCATCTGCGCCACTGAGAATATCTTCAAGGTATATCACCAACAGTCTGTAGGGCATCAGACAGATAGCCTGCTCCTTCCTTAGTGACAAGAAGTCAAAAACTTCATAAGTCTAAGGGACATGCTGGTTTGACCAACTCTGACTCTATCCTCTTTTCCAGTGTAATCCTGTCACCTAACTAAGCGTCAAAAACCATGGAGAAGATAGCTCAGCATGAGTAACACATGTCTTATCCATTTCTATTCATACTCTCCTAGAACCTCATCTGTTTGACTTCCTCTTTTCACCTAGCATCTTGCACCTAATCCGAACATTACTAATCAAGTTATACCGCCTAGACAGTGAGATACAACGCAGGAAACCCTTGTTAAAGATGACGGCTGGAGCGAATTACTGTTTGGTATACACAAAATTGTGCGATTGTTATTTTTCCCAGGAATTGCATACAGTTAATTTCCCCTATGAATATGAGCAAGGCAAAAGCATCAGATTGAGAGGAATAAAAGGACAGCATTTAATCTTCTTGTGGAGCTGAGTACAACGGCCGTACCGTGCACTGACTTGGAAAACGCGCTCGTGAACACCACCCAGCCTGGCTAGTAAAAGGAGACCAAAAACGTGTATACGGTTCAGTGACATAACATCTGGTCAACTCAGGACATTCAGAACCTTTCGAAAAATCCTTCAAAGTAATAAACAAGATTCAATCAAACCTATCAAAGGGAGTGAAATCAAGACATTTGGGCATAGCTGAGGCGTTAGCTATCCAAAAACTCAAACTCACTCTTTGTATCCAAAAGAAATACGTCCAACCTTTGTCCCTGCCATGGCCATCATAAACAGTTGCTCATGATAACAGTCAAAACTACGCAAGTCAGGTTCGAGCATGTTATGAATATACACCAAAGAAACCCGATGAACTGGAATTATGCGTATATGATATCATCCAAGTATTAGACCGTAATCGTCCCGATGATGGTTGGTGGAAGGGTAGAAATCTGCGAACAAATTTAGTCGGTATGTTTCCCGATAATTTAATCTCCTCATTTTTTTCGCCAACCACACACTAAGTATGGGTACAGAGAAATTTTCACATCTCCATGCAGCTCTTGGAAGATGACAAACTGCAAACATCAATTCACTGAGTCTATGTGGAATGGGTAAGAATTAAGGTTCAGCAGTTATTGTCCAATAACCTGTAGACTAGCATACGTCGAAACTCCGTTCTACAGATCCGGAAGGATATGCTCTATAGAGAATTGGGAAAAAAGTGTTCAGTGTTGGAAATTCATTTACAATTACTGAAGGTTTGAAGATAAAAAACGCAAAACTAATCACAGTGATCATGACGCCTGAATTCATCACACAACTCGATATTGCAGGTGATGATATCTGAGTAGTCAGCAGATGATGAAGAAGTTCCTTAACTAGGAGCTCTTCCGCAGCCAGTTAAGTATCGGCTTATCGAACAACGCAATGTTTTGTACAGTCAAAGGTCGACTAGTAAGTACCCTTCTCAGGTTAACTCTGATTGTGTGTATTGATTTACGTATATCGGAGATAGCAGTTGCATAAGGGAAGATACCTTAGATTCTTGCATTCCAAGCGAACAAATGGTTTCAAGTGCTATCATGAGACAACTTGTTATTACTCGTTATTATATGGATATCCTGAAATCCTTTAAGATAATCAGGAGACAGTTCTTCAAAGTTCTCTGAATCATTTGCTATCGAATGATTGAAACTTGATTTATGTTTATGAGGAAAAAGTTAGTCCATCAGTGAAGCGCAGAAATTCGCCGAAAACGAGTCTCTTCGCTCGCTGAACGTCTTCTCCTCGTTCATAATCAGTTAATCGTTGTACAAGTAAGTCGATTTCCTAACTCGTCGGTTTATTTAAGTAACATAATCTTCTGCTCTAGACTCTTTCTTCTTCTTCCTATATTATAATTTGTTTTGTTTTGTTACAGAGCCTTTTATCACAGCTGAACTCACCATAATTACTGTGCAACTCACTAATCAGCTATTATCGATTCATCCAACTGTAGTTATCTTGAGAATTTTTTTCAAAGTATCCAGATCCTTTTAATCAGCTCGAACCTTCTGCGTATGCGATATACAAGTGTAACTTCTGAATAAACCTTGTTTTTCCAAGTTAGACCACTGATTGATATCAGTTGGAGAACCCCGTTGAAAACAAGTAAGGATTACTGGACAGCTGTTTCATCTTAGTTTGGGACTCATCGGCAATACGCATCCACTGCCGGGGTTCGAACTCGGGACTTTTTCATTACACAGATCTTCCGTGCTGTTGTGCTATTTCTGCCCCTCCTTCGTATTGTGTTTCTTTGTCTTCTTTTCATATCTCCCAAGTTTTGCTGCAATGCTGAATTATTTCCTCTCTTTGATGTCAAATCCATCTCACCGCCATTTGATATTCTTGTGCCGATAAACGCCTCTTTATATACTACTGATGAGTCTTATCAGTAGCACACACTACTGTCGAAAAAGTGTTCAACAAGCATTCTTAACTAGATACATTAAAAAAAACTCATTGTCATCTAAATAGACTTCAATGTTAAAAGCAAAAACAAATCATGTATTGACATATTGTCATAAATTCACAGGACTCAATGTTATAAACAAAACTCTGATAGTAAACGATTACAAAAAGAGTTTGAACTCATTTGTTGTAGGCCTATTGTGACAAAGAACGCAGCCCAAATATTAATACCTGATTCACTGAACACATACTTTGAGGTATTTGCATGGATGACCTATACATGGTGTTAGCATCTCTCTGAGATAGAAACCAGTTTAAAACACTGAATAGACTTATGAGCAATATTCAAGAGCCTGCAGAACACATTATCGCTGTTTAGACAGCTAAATGCCTAACTTATTCGAGAATATACTAATATTACGTGACTTTGTCTTCTTATTCTCAGCTGTGCACTATTATCTCAACTCTCGCCTAACTGTTACAAAGCTGTACAAAAGTATTTTCCATAATTACATAAGATATCGATCGGTGGAGTGAACAATTTTGGTGCTGAAAATTACCTACATTGTAGTCTTAAAGTACTGCTGGCAAGTAAAAGATACTTTAAATTTCACAGTGTATGTTAGATTTGGCTTCAGTGTGCAGAAGAGTTAAAAGAATGCCTTTTAAATGTGATTAATCCTCGTATTACTCATGTCATTGTCCACACACTAACAAGGTATATTAAAGTATTTGTCAATGGACGTGAACATTGAACGTTTGTTTATTGGAACTGGCAACCATTGGCGGGCAATTCGAAGGCGCGAATGGTCGATCGCTTGCAAGTTGAATGAAGACTGGAGTTAAATACGAATAAAAGTACTTTATAACTTCATTTGTACTTAACATTTGTTTGTAGACTTTGCAGTTTTCTTCACTTTAATTGCCAAACAATATAATTTCGTTCAAGGAATACTGGTGTTTTGGATTTAAAGTTGAAGGACCTACATAGTATTTATCGGTTCAATCGACCACGTCTTCATTACAATAGGAACTTAGGGCTAAGTTCCTTGACAGTATTACTACATCACCCACTCACTCCCATCGACAAATACAGCCTTCTACGCTTGTTAGAGAATCACACAACACTTTGCTTTACTTCACTCTGCTGATCTAATTCTAGGTTCTTTACGTTTTACACATTTTGATTCCAACTGCAAAGAATGTCACTCTTCATTGTGGGCGTCTGTAGATGAATTAGCTTCATACTGCAACTCCTTAATAAGCACCTTGTTAACCTAAGCATTCTCAGATTATCGACTCAAATGAGCACTATTAGTTAGCTAATCTAACGTCGGTGGTTCACCGGTAGGATCTTGATCAACATACACGTGGACCGGTATTCAATAACTGGTTGACGAACTCAAAAACCTCACATGGCCGGTAGTAATCCCAGTAAAGAGGGAAGGTTTGGCGTAAGGCTAGAAACTCCTCCCCGAAAAAAAGAATGACACCACTGTGAACACATAAGGAATACAAATAGTTAACTTATCTGAGTGATATACGGCAGCGTAGGTGCAAAAGGTTGCTGCCATGAAACAGCTGAATATTAACTCATCATAAGTCTTACTGACAGGCTGTAGTAGGCACTGATTTCACAGAATCTACACACTACTAATCAGTTCACGGGTTTATCAACAATAAAGAAGCACCTATCTATCTAATTCAGTAGTATGTCAAAGACCACAATGAAAAGTGGAGTTAGTTGTAGGCAAATATTGAAAATTTCACAGGGTATTATCAGTAGTGTTTTGGAATGAAGCCAGTTATTATTATTATTATTGCACGGGATATGTAAATGGATTGAGCACTTTCGGTGCTGGAAAGTATCTGCTTTGTGGTCTTCAGGTACTCTACCGGTAATTAACAAAGAGTTTAAAGGTCTCCGTATGCTGGATTTGGATTCGGTGTAGAGAATAGTTTAGGGACCTCTTGTAGAATATGCATAGACTTCATATCCCCATTGTCAAGGCTAACAAACTAACAGTGTGTCATGACAGAGTGATAACTCCCACTCTGTCCCATTCAACAAATACAGACTTTTGTGGTTGCTAGGCTGTCATACAGCGTCGGTGGTTCAGCGGTAGAACGCTCGCCAATCATGCACATGGTCTGGACTTCGATTCCCGGCCGACGCACTCCTTTGCCTCGCTACGCTTGTATCGCCAGTAAAGAGGAGGGGTTGGACGTGAGGCTAGCTACCCCACCCCGTAAAAGTTGAACCACTGCTACCGAACCTTCAAAGCTCTAGCTTGAAGCCCCATTTTCCACTCGGAACTTAAAGGAATAAAAACAGACAATCATATAATACTTCGTATTACTTCAACCTGCCGTTCTACTTCTGGATTCTGTACATTTTTGTTATTCTGATTCCAAATGGAATAAATTCCACGTCTCATTGTAGGACCCTGTCGATTAATCAGTTTTATATTGTAATCCCTTAATAAGCACTGCTTAGATGGATGAACCTGATTAATTTTAAACCTGTCTGTCTGGATTCAACATAGAACTTGGCACCGAAGTGCAGCAGTTCGAGCTGCCACGTTCCAAATAGCACACAAAGGTAGACAAGAAAATGAGTGAAGAGAATCAATAGAGTTTTGACAAGTATAAGAGTGAAACAGAATGGGTAATGGTAGAAAGGAATATGAAAGATTACAGAGACTGAATACATCTGCGTAAGCCACTGACAACGATTTTGAGCCATGTCACCTATTGTCTTCAGCCATTCATTCTTAGAGTCCCGAGGGCCCCAACCTGGAAGTCTGCATCTCCCTACCTGACTCACTCTAACTGTCAAGGATTTCATGGATTGGTGCCATGTTTTTGTTTGGCCACCACTTTCTCTTTCCAACCTGCACCTAGATCAGCTAGTAATGCCCGTCGGAGGAGGCGATGGTTACACATGCGCAGCACGTGACCTAGCCATCTCAATCTATATAACTTTATAGCCTCTTCGATTGATTTTCGCTCTTTGCCCAACACTCTACGCCTAACGTCAACATTACTTACCTTATTATGCCACCTAACGTGAGAAAGAGATCGTAGACATCTATGATCAAAAACAGTCAACCTTTTCATATCTTCAAGTCGTATTGGCCATGTTTCAGAGCCATAGATAAGGACGGAGAGAACTGTTGAGCAGTACACACGTCCTTTGGCTGATAGCCGGATGTCACGCCTATTAATTTAAACAATCCTGGATTGTCAGCTCAATTGAATAATCTTGGTTAACAAACCTAAGTGAAATACAGCAGCGAACTTGCAATATTCGTATTCTCTTCTTTGTTCCTATGTGTATCCTGAGTAAAACTCAGTCATCAAACTATTCATATTATTACGTAACTTCTTTTTTAAAAACTGCTTATCACAACTCATCACCTTTGTTACTACCGTAAATTTATTAGTACCTAATTATCTTGACTGATTTTGTTTTACGTAACTCCAACAACCAATCTTCACCTGCTTAGTTAAAATAACCATAACCAGCTGCATTTTTGTTTGACAAACTTAATTTACACACACATACAAAACAACCATATATATTTGCGATAGTACAGCTATGAAAATGAATTCGCCGAAAAGAGACTCTTCGCTGAACTAGATGTTTTGTTTTCATTAACTTGCAATATGCCACTTCTGAAAGACAGCTGAATATTAGCCCACCATAAGTCTTCCCGACAGGCTGAAGTAAACACTGCTGTTGGAGAATCCACACATTACAAGTCAGTTCACAAGTTTATGAACAATAAAGAAGCACCTATTTATCGAATGCAGTAGTATATCAAAGACCACAATGGAAAGACAAGGTAGTTGTGGAAGCACGTGGTGTTCTGACCCTTTGAACACCGATCATGGTTATTTACTATCATCAAACCACCAGCTATGGTATACAGTCAGCTTAGAGCAAATCAACCTTCATCACAAATACTGAACAGTCCTTCCCCCCCGCCACACCACCACCACAGCTGTTTCATAAATCAAACCGATTACTTCAGCCCCCCCTAGCATGTAGTATCTCTCCATACTGTAAACTGAAGTGAATATCGCTCAAATAAGATAATCTACGAATGCTTTATTAAGACAGTAGTATAAATATCATAACAAAATATAATAATAATAGTAATAATAATAATAATATGGTATAAAGGCAACAATAGAAAAATAATATTAAACCGGATGAATAATAATAATAATGATAATAATAGTCATTATTAATATTGTAATTATTATTATCATATCAACATAACATAATCTAATAGTCTTATTCTTCTTAAAAACGAACTCAATAAAAGGGATGAGAACGTGATAAACAATAAATAAAAATAGTAATAGTAATAAAAATAAAAATAACAATAATAATATAATACTCTAAATTCCTCTAGAAACTTAATCAAAGGGATGAATCCCTTAGAAACACACATAGAAATAATGATAATAACAATAACAATAATAATAATAATCATGATAAACCTCAAAAAGGATTAGAAAACGAACGTTTTATAATTTTCTTCAATTGACTATTCCCCCCGTCAACCTGATGCGAATCTCTCCGAAGGCTACATTTTGTGAAAAAGTGATTCGGCGCTTCTTTGCCAGTTCTGAAATGATAAAAGAATAGGCGAGACAATAAGGAGAGATTAGTGACTTGCACAAAATCATACTCAACAATTCCTTAACAATAATTCATAAATGAAAACAGAACATGCGGTTCAGCTAAGAGACTGTTTGCAGCAAATTCAGCAAATTTGTCTTTCGCTGTACAAACTATTTTTCATGAAAGAGTATAGCAACAAAAATGAAGAGTTGTCATAATCAAAGTTGTTGCTATTAGTCATTGCATGAGTGGAGTTGAATAAGTTTCATTATAAGAAGATGAATAATTCAATGAACCACTTGTAATCAGGATGAAGATTGTTGAAAAGAAGGAAAATATGGGAAACTGTGTAAGAGTTCTAAAGAAGTACAAGAGTTAGAGAACCACTGGAAAACCAGCACTGGGAGTACTGCCAGACAGCTGTTTCCTCCGTCCTAGTTTGGGACTCCCCAGTAGTAGTACGCACCCACTCAACACGACTGGGTTCCAACCCAGGACCTTCTGGTTACAAGGCGAGTGAGCTAGCTCGTAGACCATTGAGACAGTGCGACCCGATCCAATGGCCAGTCTATGAATTCTAACTTCTGCCAATTCACGACATAGCGCGACCATTTCGCAATTTCTTCTTCTTCATGAGTTACTGCCTCATCTTCAACCTGCTGTCCAGTACTCCCTGCAGGTTTTCCAGTGGTTCTCTAACTGACGTGAGCTCATGATGAAATCCTCCATGCAATCAAACAAAATCCCTACAAAACCAATACTTGAAAATACAAGAGTTATAAGGAGTTAGAACAAGAAACAAATAAAAGTCAAGTTAATAGGAGACAACACAATTGTTACCATGATAATAGAAGTGGTTTGATAATTCTCCTTTTTATACATAGCTCCAATTTCCTCAAGTCTGAATGGTGTAGACTTCAGTAATGCAAAAGAGATGATAGCGTATCTCCCATAGCAAGTTGTTCTTCACTTTATAGATTACTTTGAAGTATAAGTTTGTTTAGGTGGAATGACGATTGCAGAAAAGGTGTTCAGTTACCGCACACTCCTTATAACAAGCCATTACTGCTTTTCTGCAACCATTCCGCATAGTATTCTTGAACACTTTTCGACAGGCTACGTGTTGAATGAGACAGGGGAAATGATATGTGCACATAAAAGTGGTCGGATCCAAGGTCTTGTCCTTTAGGCTTTTACATACCGACAGACGACCCCAGAACACTACTTTTGGTGTTGTCGTGAAGAATGTTCTTCTCAAAGATGCTGAATTTCTTTTCTCAAGGATGTCACAGGCTGATTCTTTCAGGTTCATGTAAGATTTGATATGCTTGTCAATGTATCGCTGTGGGTATCCATTTTGGATGAAGATTTCTTCTAAAGGATCTTGTTCGGATTCTACAGTATCTGGTCTACAGATGTATTGAATTCGAAGGATTTGATTAAATATAGTTTTTGATTTCCCAGCTAGGGAAAATGAACTCGCTAGAAAGTGCCTATTCGCTGAACGTGTTTTATTTTCGTACTCAAATAACACACAATCATTAGGATGTCTGCAACAGATAATTTGAAGTGAAAATCGAGTTTTGATAGAGTGGAAAATCATAATCGGCCTCAAATTGGGAAATCTGTGGGATTAACTACTATTAACCAACCAATGCAAGTTAAGACTACGCATACAGAATCCATTAAATTGATTTTTTCTGTTAACTAATAAAGTAGCTCCTTCAATACTAATACCAGAAATAGAGGTACACAACGCATATTAAGTTTTATTACAAACTAGCTTCAGCTGATTCAAGAACCACTGAAAAATACTAGGCACTAGGCAACTGTTTCGCTCCAGTTTGGGACTCCTCTAAAGCGCACAGTCATGATCCCATCAAGGATTACAGCCGGGACCTTCCGATCATGAGGTCTAGCTTGTTGATTATCCAGTCAATTATGTCGGAATTCAGTCACCCGTGAATTCTGACTTTTGTCAGTTCGCGATACGTAGCGTGACCATCAGCCAATGACCCTACTGGTCACCACTTTCCACTTTTGTCCTGTAGTCGGGCACTAGTGAGTATCAGATAAATTTTCAAGGGTTACTTTGTAGGGATCTCATTTGTTTCCAGTTTGGTCACGGATTGATATCAGCTGGAGATCATTGAAAATCACAGAGTACTGGATGTCCCCTTCTTCACAGTTGTTAGAAATGTTCAGAAATACACATCCATGATCCCACCAGAGATTGAATCAAGGATGCCAGCCTGCTGACCATTCCAGCCACCGAGACGGAATCCAATGAATCATAAATGGTGGAAGAGCTTGTCGATGTCATCGGCGAGTATATGTCCTCACAATCAATTCGATGAACGCCACAGGTCACAGATTCATCATAGAACTTCAGGAAACTTCATCCTGTCACTGGTCAGCATTACATTAATTTCGAAGATCTGCACTACACTACACATAAGTGAATGCCTGATCACCGAAATGTTCAAATTATGTTACGCCAGTGCATTACAAGTTTCAGATGAATTGTCTCTTTGGTTTCTCCTCTCCATACTCATAAATCCATTTGGATTTTCATGTGGCTGTGAATGAGCTACACATCGATTGTGTGACGGTTGCCCGAATCCATGACTATTCATGGTTGTTCGCCTGAATATCAGTGAACCAAAGCTCCAAAAAGTAGTACTGAATACTAAACGCGTTGTAATACATGTGGAAATCTTAATTGAATTCCATTTTATTCAGTCGTCTGTAAGTACAACATCTGGGTGTACAGTAATCGCTTAGCAAAAACATTGACTGTGATCGAAACTGTCACTATAATTCCTGAGATAATGAATGTATTCCAGAGAATATTTCTGCTTAATGGTTTCACTGATTGACTGTCTGACTGGCTAGTGGGTGTGGGCAAGAGAATAATTAGACGAAGACGTTAGCTTCTTTTTTGTCTGATGGCAAATAGTAGTTCAATCCACTGTAGGCATTTATTCCTGTCTGGGACACGTCGTCTTGATGTACTCGCCTCAGTGGGAACACCTCCACTCACTGGGGGATGTAGGCAGATTTGGATGATGAGTCATACTTCGGACGAAATGAGCATCCTGGATCTGACTGTTGGTCACAAGTATCCAAAATTAAAATCATGCTGATCTCCAGTAATCGTAGACGACATAACGCAACCATTTCGCAATGTCTTCTTCAATGATTTACTGCCTCATCTTCAACCTGCTGTACCCTACTGGTCACGGCTTCCCACATGAACCCCAGGTTAACTGCCTGAATAGGGCCAGTCGCTAGCGAGCATCAGATTAATTTTCAAGTATTGGTTTTGTCGGGATTTAATTTGATTAGATGGAGGATTTCATCATGAGCTGACATCTGAACACAGAATAAGCATTTTGATTGAACATAATATAAATCAGAGGGAATATGCAAATAAACTTCAACAATACGATGTTAAGAACCTTGAGAACGATAAGAAATAGATCCACCTACGCTATTTTTCAATCATGTCACTAACACTCTGATGCAACCCTTGATTCTTAGCATCTCCAGGATGTCAACCGGATGAATGGACAACATGTATTTACCCAAAGGGATCCAACCTACAATCCGACCTGATTGATTGGTTCCATGTGTTGGTCTGATCATCGAAAATTCTGTCTCAACTGAATTCTACTTTATCTAACGAATCTAGGCCACTTGAATCGGTGGATAACCACAGATTTACCGTTTAACACAGATGTTGCCTATCGTATGAAGTGAAATGTCAGAAATTCCCTGGTAAGTTTGGATTCATGAAGCGACTAATTGATTTTTCCTTCGGTCATTGAGATATACAAACCTGACTACCATATGAGGGCATCAGATATCCACCGGTAAGCGTATGAAAGAGCACATAGATCACTGCACATGAAGAAATAAAGACCTTATGAACCAGTTGAATATGTAAGCACACTCTGTATTGGTAGTAACAGTGTGATATCTAATTACCCTTCCCTCCCCCCACCCCCCGGTTATTCAGAGGACAAAGTTAGACAGAAAGCATGCGCCTTTTGAAATTTTCGATATTTCGAACTTACACAGAAATAACTAGCCGGTCAAGGCTACACAACACAATCACTACTTACCTAACAATGTTAGAAACACAAATGCTGCCTCCTTTTTGCTACTCACACCTGGTGGACAAAGTTCTTCAATGCTGACTGATTCACAATCGGGTGATGTCAGTCGATCTCGAAGATACCTAAATATTTGCAAAGGAAGAACAAATTAAGTAAAGTATAGAAAAGTATTATGAACAGGTAATCTGATTGAGCAATAGCACAAAGACTGAAATATAATAGGATCAGTGCACCGATGCTGGGACTTAAACCCACTGCTTTCGAATGCTTCTTGTTGACGCCAACAACTTTCTACCATAGCTGCCTGTTTCCTCAGCCCGCTCTACTTGGATGAGGACACACAATGATGTTATTAGAAAAGAAGAAGGTGTTTATTTGTCTCCCATTCAAAGGAGATGCAGTGTCACAAAAGACTGCAATGTGCAATAAAAAAAAACTTCCCGGTAGCTAAACTAATAACATTATGCAGAGCCACTCCTTCTGTAAGCCATTCAAAACTGGATAAATACTCTTCTGATATCACCTCCAACTGCGTTTATGAATTAACGTGCAAGTACGTCGGTGGCACAGTGGTTAGGACTCTCGCCGACCAGGCACATGGTCCGGGGTTCGATCCCCTGCCGGCGCACACCCGATATCTATGGTCGGCCTGCAAAATTTGGGCTACCGATATCCATGCTGAAAATTCCACACTTGTACTGAAAATACGGTGTGGAATCAAGCTGTAAATCAAAATCAAATCAAGTACGAGCAAGTACATTAGAAGGACGGAAAGAAAGGCTTCTATCCCGTTTTCTGAACATATTCCAAGAAACCTGTGCCTGAAAGGAAGCAAATATTCTCAGATTGCAATTACCAGACAAACTGTTGATACAGGACATCTCGTAGAGATTTCTAAATCCTTCAAAATATTAAGTAGACAAAAAATAGCAAATTTACTACGCTTTGCAGAAGCTAGTGCAATCAAACAATTTAAACCAGACTTATACATACAGAAAGAGAGTGTGATTAACCTCTCACTCCCTTAGTAACTGAATTTTGAATCTGATTACATGAATTAGTCATCTAATTGAGTGATCTCAACTCACTGAACAAATCTCAATCTTATAAACTGTAACCGTTTTTGTTTTTTGAGTTGCTATGTGAACCTACAACCTAACACTGTTTTGTTAATTAATTTTTTCTGTCTTACCCCTCTCCCCTCTTTTCTACTTTGAAAGCGTATAAATTGATGATGAAAACTTAAACTAAAAATTGTAATGCTTTCATTTTGGATGCGTCAGTTTTATGGTATTTCTTCTCTACTACCAATTAAACATTAAAGTATGTTATTATCATCTATATGATCATCGTAATTTCAGGTGGTCTGCAGTTGATGAAAACCTGTGAAATAGAATAATATCATTTTATACTGCAAATTTTGTCCCACTAATAATCCATTATAACAAATGAAATATGCGTCTTTGAAATTATAAAACAGGAATCAGTCACTCAAGATGAGGCCAGTGTTAAAGATTTCATCAGGTATAGCGATGGAACCTCCACCATCAAACAACATCAAAAGAGCTTGGAGTGTAAAATCGATTATAGTCTACAGCACCACAATTGGGTCATATTTGAAATTTAAACAAAAAACTAACAAGCATAAGGCGAAGTGACTTACTCCCATATCCGTGATTTTTTATCAAAAGCATGTTCCCTCGCTTTCGGAGGTGAAGAGAGAGCAGGGGGAGGAGGCGGAGGAGCAGGAGCAGGAGCAGGGATTTCTGGTTCCTGTGGGAATTCAGTTGACTCAGGCACAGGAGGGATGAATTCTGAAAATATTTACAAACATATTCATCATCATCATCACCATGATTCACAACACCCAAGAATAAAACTTAAAGGAAAAGTAAAACAAAATAGGTTGAGAAAAGCGATTACAGATATTCTGTTTTATGTATGTGTGGAATGGTCGACGGATGGTAAGAAATTTGGCTGTTGATTCACTGATAAGTGCTGGTCGAAATTCAACTGTTACATACACACGACACTACTACTACTAATATTATTATTGTTCCCTTGGGTTCCACCTTGAATATATATGTAGGGCTTTAACAGCAAGTCCTCACCTTGTCGTATTGTCTGCTGTCCTCTCTAGCTGGCCCTGAGACTGCCCGCAGTCTTTCATCGCCTTCTCGCCACACGACCTACTCCTTGTCATCCTAAGACCAACACCCAACTAACTAGCCGTTTCCCATTTGGCTTCCACTCGACCGATGGCCTGGTGCAGGATATCACCCGACGGTCTCCTCAGAGTGTGCCCAATCCATTTCTAATTTCTCCGACATATTTGTTGAGCAATAATTTCTCGGATTTTCAACTCCAGTGTGAAGTCAGTACTACTATACGGATGGATCAGAGACTTGGCGTGTCACAAAGAGCACCTCAAACAAGCTACAGACCTTCATTAACAGATGTCTTCGCTCAATACTCAAGATCAGATGGCCGGAAAGGATCAGCAACAGAGATATCTGGGAGCGAACCAACCAGGAACCGATTGTGAAACAAATAGGCAGGAAAAAATGGAGATGGATTGGCTGGTCATACTCTGAGGAAACCATCAAGTGACATCACTAGACAGGCCATTGCTCGAGTGGAACCCGAAAGGGGAGCGGCGAGTTGGTCGTCAGTGCAAGGGTGACCTGGAGGAGATCATGTGAAGAAGAATTGAAAGCGTATGGGCAGACTTGGAGCCAGGTGAAAACCCTAGCAGGGAACCGAACGCAATGGAGACGCATGGCTGAAGCCCTATGTTCCTCTAGGAACTAAAGGAAATAATAATAATAACGTTGTTTTGTTTCCGCAGTTTCCTGTCGCTAATTCTTTCTGGCCACTCGAACTTCGACAGGGAGCCAGCGAAGGCAGTTGTTGATAAAAGTCTGAAGTAGCCTGTTGGAAATGCTTCTCGTGACACGCTGGCCAAGTTTCTGACACACATATTGAAGAACTGACTGACTGATTTGACATTGGTGTTGAAAATCCGAATCTTGTTCTCCATGCTGTCGTTGAGTGCAGGAGATTGCAGGAGAAGTGATTTAAGAGTGATGCAGGTGTATCTTGCCTTCCCAATTCTGGATTTGACACCTTCATCCCTTCCGCCTGTTGTTGTTGTGACAATGCTTCCTAGATAAGTGAAGGAAGTGACCTTTTCCAAATTTCTCCCATTGATGGTGATTGGTGTTGGTTGGTTATCCTCATCACCTACGTCTTCTGCTTGTCCTCTTGAAGTCACACAGTACTACTTTAAGCTGTAATTTAGTATTATTTATTGGAATGTTTCAGTTAGCAAGATGCCACACCTATCCAGTGGTTATGTCCTTGCTGGTGTTTTGCTCAGCAATCAGTACCTGCAACACTGATTAAACTCAGCTTAAGTCTTGCATAATAAACTGGATAACTTTGTTCAATCGATTTACTCTGATGAGTATAGATTATTTCATTTATGTTTCAGGACCACAGAAGCAGTAAGAGAGAAATATTGGCAATGGTATGTACCAATGCACATCCTGTCTGTGAACTGACAGAAATAAGTAAAACAAAAGGTGCATTAGCGTTGGATAAACGCACAACCGTGAAGAAAACTGCTTGAGGTTGGTTTTGGAGTTATATTAGCATGAATATCTTACCATCGGTCATGAAATTTCACAAGGTAAGCCATGACGTACAGTTTGTTTAGTTTATGTTCTCCAAACCTCCAACCCCCTAAAGTGGAGAGACAGTACAGATGGATTACTGTTCGTCCGAAGGGGAAGTACTTTACTCCTCCTACCACCTTTCCTCATTCGTCAGCAGTACTTTGCCCTCATATCTTCAGCATAGTGTAGACAACTTACACTATTGTGGTGAGAGCTGTCTGCTAGCCAAATCGGTAGGCAGCAAATTTACGTCAATGTTTGCGTCCCAAATCTTGGTCATGAGAAAAAAACAAGAACAAAGACTAACGCAACAACCAATAACAGCAGACTTTGGGTGGGCGGATACGATTAGCAGATCTATGGTATGACCTTCAAAGAAACGGCCACAAAGAGATGGCAGAATAAAAATTCCAGTGAGAAACGCCCAATCAGAAGACGCTGTTTCTCTGCTAATAATAATAGTAAATATAATGTACATGAAAATCTATAAATATCTGTTGATTTTCTCAATAAACGATCTGTTGCCTGGCCGTTGTCTTCTGTCGTTACACTATGATCGTAATTTCCCTCAGTCTAACGGTGGCCAGTTTAAATCACAGAGCTACCGGAATTACCACCATCCATGAAAATGCTTAAGCTCTTCTTTTGCATTTCTCATTGTTTTAATCATACATTCATATCAGATGACCACTAGATGAACTAGATGGGCGCTTTCTTAATTAGCTTCCCACTAAACGTTGTGCAACATCGTCTTCTTAGTGTTCAATAAACTAATAAGACTGTTTCCCCTATTCCCCTCTCTCACTAGTCAAACTTATACGAAACAGCTGACTCAGTGCTTCTTGTTTTTAAGTTATTTAATAAATAGTTATAAGTATTATACAGTTAAATACACAAATTTAGAACGCACTTTCATCTTGAAGATGTCGTTCTTCGGTTTAACCACTAAACTTTCAGTCATAGTGATGCTGAATTCCAATGACACTGCATTCACCTTTTTTATATTCCTTTACGTTCCCACTGGAGGCTTGAAGTTTCGGTGGCAGTGGTCTCTGTTTTCACGGGGTGGGGTTGCCAGCCTCATGTCCAACCTCCCCCCTCTTTGCTGGCCCTACTACTGGCTTAGCGAGGTAAAGGGGTGCATCGGCCGGTGATCGAACCCCGAACCACATGAGGCTGGTTGTCGAGCATTCTACCACTGTGCCACCGACGCATCCACTTTAGCCTGAAACAACTCGCTAGTAGTCCTTTTCAATGCAATATGTGTGCCTCATAACCTGATGGTGTGCATGAGTGATCTCATTCCGGTTTCATCTTAATTACTGACTGATGTTTCATCTACGTTTTCGTGTGTGCGTGCGTGCGTGTGTGCACAACTCCCACTGTGTTTCCCTAATCAGTTACGCAATAAATCACAGATCAGGATAAGTACACTTAAACAATAACACAGAAATTTCAGTAAAAGAGGCTACATCCATCTCCGCTTTTAAAAAACACTAACCATTTTCATTCATTTGTATTTGCTCTTCACGTTCCTCCAGCACAGGACCCAGCATTGTTGTCGATTCAAAATGATGTGATAATGAATTGACCATCATCTGTTGTGGAGTCGACTGTGAAATAGCATTTATGTGTAGTTTTGGATGAGTCCGCGTTGTCACTTGATCAGTAGCCCCACCATCACATCAGCTGCAACAGCAGCGGTACTTTGTGCAGGATCATTTGCGTCTACTAATGACTCACGAACACTAGTTGGCTAAAATAAATAAAAATAATATTGTGCAAGAAAACAAAATTCCGACCATGAGAATTAGAGATATAAGAAGAGAAAATTTTATGGTATAATAAATGATTTATCAAGTATTGGTTGGTAGGAATTTGATTGCTTATAGGTTTGATCACGACTCGATATCAATTAGAGAACCACTGGAAAATCAACTTGGAGTACTGGACAGCTGTTTTGTCCTAGGCTTGAACTCTTCAGAGGTATTTCCCCACCGCCAGGGTTCGAACTTAGGACCTTCCGGTTATAAGGTGAGCTCTGTGCAGGAAGTTACCTGGAGTTTTAGCGAGAAGTCGTAACCAGTAGGGTTCACCAAGTCTGGTAACAGAACAGTTAGTCGCCAATGTCATTGACTGGAGGTTGCACTATACATATCGCGAATTGGCAGAAGTTTGAATTCAAAGGCCACTGGATCGGGTCCCAGTGGCTGAATGGTCTAGAAGCACGCCTTGTAAAGGTTAGCTCCTGGGTTCGAACGCCAGTGGGTGCGTCCCGTCAAAGACTCTCAGGCCAGAATAAAACAGATGTCCAGTACTTCCAGGCTTTCCAATGGTTCTCTAACTGATATCAACTCATGATGAAACCTGTAATCATTGAATTATCTAAAATAAGTTGATACAGAAATGGAATTACATCTCTGGTTTGGCATCTAGTGCATCGGTCCTTCGGTGGTACAATGCTTGCTTGGCAAACACGCCACAAGTGGTCCGTGATTCGATCCTGAGTCACCGACGCTCTCCTAAACCACGTTTAGCCAGTAGTATGCCCTGTAAGGAGGGAAAGTTGGGCGTGAGGCTAGCAACCCCATCCCGTAAAAAAGAATAACACCACTAATACTGGAACTTTAAAGCTCAAAGCGTGAGGCCTTATGTTCCACTTGGGAGAACAAAAAGAACTCGCTGAATACCTGTCAACCAACGAATCACAGTTGTCTAGAAAATTTGCTTTACTTCAGAAAAGATCAGGTGTCTAGATAAGAATAAGTAATGAAACTGAAGAGCCTCAAACAAGGAAGAAGAAAGAAGTGGGTTGTTTTTGGTGCTTCTTTAACTAGTGTCAGTTAATGACGACGACGACGATATCTACCTTAAATTCGATCAAATTCCTACAATCCAACACCTGAAAACTTCGACTTCGTCGTGGATCTCTAGCCAACAGTCAAGGAGTTTTATGAATTCAATGTGTCATACTATGGATTAGTCGTCTTTCAGCCTTCTTCTACCCTAGTCATCTGTCAGGTATCGCTGATTGAGAAGGAAGACGGAAGCTTAAAATAGACTGGGTATATTCTAGCCACCTGGTTTTTGATAAATAGATCGATAGATAGATATTGACTACATTATCTACTAAATTCCTCTACTTACTCAAGACTACAGCCTATTTCAATACTGCAAAACAGTAAAATTATGGTAAAGAGGAAGAGGCAGTCTCTCTACACATATACTCTGCTTGCAACAGTTATGCGATATAACAGTAAATATACACGTCAATATATACAAATCTCTGACAGAAATGGGGAAAAAATACTAGTAAAACCAAAAGAAATCTTCAACCGTCTTTGCTGAGAAATGTCAAAAGATAGAAAACTCTGCTTCACCACAATTTCTTTCCTGCTGCCAATCATGTGTATGCTATGCTATGGTGTATATCTGCAGTCGTCCGATTAATGCATGAAGAACCAGTCTGCTAGTCAAGACTATTGCAGATAGATAGATAGATGCCTTACCATCAAATAACAACCAGCTCCTCTCCTCTTTCTTCAGTAGGTGAGTAGGATTGACAGGGGGATACAAAACTGGACAGTGCATCTTCTAGTGGGATGACAAACAGACGGTAACTTATCATCTGTGCGTCGGCGCTTTAGTGGTAGAATGCTCACTAGCTAGCTATGCACATGATCTTGGGTTCGATTCCCACACACACTCCTAAATCTCGCCTAGTTTACTAAACAGTAGAGTGGGTCTTGGAAAGAGGGAGGATAGTGACAGCATGAAGCTAGCAACCCCGAGCCCCCTCCCTCATGAAAACACCAACATGGCTATTAAAATTTCAAGGCTTCAAGTCTGGAGTCCTATGTTCCCCTTGGAATGCAAAACAATGAAAATAAACCATATCATATATATATTCACATGACCGCTGGAAATTAACCTCTGGTGACTATGATGAGATACATTGGGTCAGCGCGTGTGTCACGTAACTTAAGTGGGGGGGGGTAAGACGGCGGAGTAGTAAGTAATTCGGACGCCCATCACCAGCCAGATGTTTTATATTCCACCATCACCCACCATACAATGTCAATAACAACCCCCCACCCATTAAACCATTAAAAAACCATTTCAGATGTTGTTACATTATCAAATCAATCAATAACGTGGGTATAAAAAATCGATTTTCAATCAACTCACCTGATTACTTGTCACATCAATTAAAGTATTACTGGCACCACCACTGAGTAGTGACTCGCCTCGGTGTATCGATGAAGTATCTCTAGGTATTCGTCGAATTTCAACTGATGATTCATTTTCTTCTGCAATACTAGCCATCCGCCTAGATGACCTGGCGGGCTGATTCAACTGGAACAAATCATCAATATTATTATTACTCGTCATATCTTCTTCGTGGAAACGACCTGCTTTCACTGCCTGTTCACAATAATGAAGATGTCGACGCCAAAGCTAAAAGAGTAATAATAATAATAATAATAGTATGAGTATTATTACTAGTAATGATGACAATAACAATAATAGATTGACAATGGAACATCTACAGAAACATTGATTGCAGTATGGAAGTTATGTCATAAATAAAAAAACTTTGATATGGATACTTGAGATCAAAAAGAATGAATAAATCTGCGCCAGTGAGAACGATTTGGAGCCAGGTATTACCAACTGTCTCCAACCACCATTTGTTCTTACCATCTCGAGGACCATCAACCACCAGGCAGCCTACACCTTCTCACGTGGCTCATGCTGACTGTCAACGATATCATGGACTCGCATCAAGTTCTAAGGTTCCGAAGAAATCTGTCTATATCAGTTTGCCATTCAAAGGAGATGATGTACAGGAAGTAGTCAAACGAAGACTCGATAAAGCTATCAAGAGAACTTATTATGCTGCAAAACTTCTTATCCTTAACACCACTAAGCGAGTGCCTCAACAATCTGGGAAAGACCAGTCGCCAATCCTCGACACTTCAAACTGCGTTTATCAATTTGAGTGTGTTTGTGGAAGCAAATACATAGGTCGTACAGAAAGGCGATTGTCTACTCGCATGATGGAGCATTTGCCAAAATGGTTGAAAATAGCTGAGTGCAAAGTGCCAAAATCCTCAATAACAAAACATCTTGTGGACTACGGACATGATATCGACGCTGTCAAGTCATTCACTATTGTCAGCAGACAAAGAAACAAGAAGATGCTTGCAATTGCAGAGGCTTGTGCAATTCGAGTCTATAAACCAGGTCTCTGTGTACAAAAGGAGATGGTCGTGACTCTGAATCTACCATGGTAATACGTTTTACTTATTATTCTACCTCTTATTATTATTATTATTATTGATTCATTTAAAACTATCCTTTATCAGTAGCATTATCTTAACTCACTTCAACACTATTATTATTGTTGTTATTATAACTATTACTATTGATATTACTCTGTTTGCAATTCTTGTTATATTCTCTAATGACTAATTGTTTATCTAAGTGATGTAATTGAAGCGTAATGCAATTTATCTTAATTTTGATCTCTCATACTCTCTCTCCCCTTATCTTTATTTGAACATGACCTGGAAAAACATTCGCACCTGTCTTTCTGCATGACTAATTCAATGTAGTTTGTTTACTTATCAGTCTTATATCTCCCAATGTAATTTCAAAAGTATATATATATATATCCGTGTATGTAGAGTATTCAGCTGACGAGATCTACCTTTATTGCTTGTTCTAAGGTGTAGGTGGCTGGGAAGTAACAACCGCCTGAAAACTTCCAAAAGTACACGAAGCTCTTCTGATCCTCATTCACCTTTGTCTGCGTCATTTACAACATCCTGCTGTCTCCTCCTTTTCTGAATACTATTCTACACGCAGGTCCTTCATCTTCTTTACAGTTTGTCACCGATAGTGGCGAAGAGAACCGGAAAAGTACTACCGACAGTCTGTTAAAGCCGGACTGCCAACTTCATACTGGAGCAGTTAACGTTAGGATCCTTTGCCAGATAGGACAACAGTCATCACAAGACAGAACTCTGAAATCTCAGGCCATGGATGTTTCAAAGACAGCCACGCAAAACTCAAATGTGCTTATTCACTTAATCCCACCTGACCAACAGGGTGAATCTGCAAATATCACCCCACAGGTGTCAAGAGACTCTTCGTCTAGTTCGTGAGGATTTACGGGTGTGGAGATATCATTGCTTAATAGGGTAGAAAAATCTCTACTTGGCTAGATTCCAGTTGATCGTTGCACGTGTGCTATCTGTCTTAATGGATCCTTTAGAAGAAGGAAGAATTGTGTCGCCCATCTATGTCTTTTCATAATCTCTGCTTACACACCAAACGACTGAGGTTTGGAAGATAAAAAGGATGCACCCCATCAAAAACTGTCTAGTTTACTGAGAAAATCAAAAGGCTGAGATACACTCATCTTAGCAGGCGACTTCAATGCTGAAGTGGGGAAGTTGTATCACTCTACAAAGTATGTTGATGTCACCTACAGAGTTCCCCGCAAACAAACCGATAGAGATGAAAGTCTTCAATAGTTCTGTTCATATAATCATCTATTTCTGCTCAGCAGTAACTTCAAGAACAAAAAGGACATTTGTTGACTTGGCAACCTTCATCGCCAAATCAATGATGGACTCGAATAAACCACATAGCAATAAGCTGCCGTTGGAGGGGATCGGCAGAAGAATTTCGCTCTTTCTGGATAACATACTAAGACTCCTATTGTGACCTGCTCGGTGCATTTTCAATGAGCAAACCTCACAAATTTAAGGCAGGAAGCAGCAGTGAACTGTTGCTCAGTGTACAAGTGGACATTCGGATATCATGTCTACGCTAGAGATGATTTAAGCTGACAACTACCACACGAGCCTTTAATATCCGTGCTGAGATTTCGTCAGCAATCAGTTCAGAAGGACTGATGAAACTCTCAAAACAAATGCAGTGCAGTTATCCTCTGCCAGTCCACTCCTTACCTTTAAGCCAGGAGTCGGTGCAGTCCAGTCATGTAGCACCACCTTACATTTGATAGGGTCGAATCGCATGCAAAATTCCTTGAGCGACGTTAAAAAGTCGAGAACACAATAAAATTGACTATCATCGTGTACAAAAGAGGCATGTAAAGGTGATAATAGCGAATAACTTACAAGGAATACAAGTAGAGAAGCAAACAGTAAGGAGTTTAAGATCTTTGTAGAATGATGAAGTGAATTAAAGGCTTTCTGCATACAGAGTCCAGTAATGAGCCGACTAGTTGCCTACACCACCGCCTCACACACACACACACAAGCGTCTAGAACGGAACAATCCTTTTCCTACCACTTGATCTTATTTTGTAAATAACTTATGAAGGGGACCTCAGGGAGCAAGGTGGCCTGTAACTATTAGACGGTTGACAATTAAGCTAATGACTGATTTGTCACACTGGATAGTGTCTTGAGATGCAATGAAGAAGAATACGTAGGATACAAGAATTGACAAACTGTATAAGAAGAGAGGCAGTGATACCAGGCTTTCTTACCTTTTTTATTGCACAAGCTAAGATGGAATATCTCTCTAGAAGTGAAGAGGATTTGGAAAGACCAGGAAAGACTGGAGGAAGGATATAATCTAAGGTATTTAAAATTCAACTTAGTTTCAACTCAAGTGTCTCTTTCATGATGCTAAGATCATACGAATCAACTAGTTCATGTAAATTATGTTTGTATCTAAAAATACAGGAAAAAATTAACAATCTGACATCTGTAGGGATTTAGTTTAAGCCCTCACCTGACAAGAATCATTGACTAATTTCTGATGAATGCGCATGCTTGAAAGTAGTAAAGTAGATGACTACAACAAGATAGAGGGTAGAATCAAATTCTTGCAGTAAAACATTGATGATAGAATAGAATAAACACATAGACTGTAAGACAATCCATAAAATCCAATCCTCTCTCTCATATTCAGAGATGTTTGTGTTTCCATTGGTTACACAATCTCAATAGGAGGAAAAACGACCTCCGCGTAATTTCTGCAATTCTACAATTTGTTTATTTTCAAGAGTCAGGTTGTAGGGATTTGATTTGTTACAAGTATGACCTCGGACTGATATCATTTGGGGAATATTTGAATAGGTGTAAGCATAAAACTTGGGCACTGTGGTGGAGTATAACTCCATTATGGATGAGATTTTATTTTGATAAATCACACAGTGTTACACAGTAATACTAACTGATGACGTTTCGAGCACAAACTATTGCTCATAATCATATCAAGTTACTCACACAACGTGTTCCCTTCATTTATATACATGTGTTGAATTGATTAGATATTTGATAAAAACTAATATACAGTAATGTGCATTCAGAAATAATATTATGAGTGTTATTGATCAATTACAATCAGATGGGAAGTAAGACGAGTGCTTTTATAGTCATAATAAGTTACTTCTTAAAATATTGTGATGTGCTTGAATTGAAATAGAATATTAAGATTATTTATTATTCTCTTCTGATTTGATCGGCGGTAATAATATCTTCCATATTTCTGGTATTTGCATTGAGTCATTGCTGTTGCATGTGTTGGGTGTAGACTCGATGAATAAGGATTCCGTAATCAACCTCTCTCTCCACCTACCTAGATTACTTCTTAGAATCTTAACCCTATCCCACCCTATTGTGTGGCTGTGTTAATGCATGCAGTGCAATTGCTGAGCTTTTTTCTAAATTACTTATCTTCTTGGGGTCAAACATTCTTATCTTGGCTAAATTCTTATGTTCCGAAATTCTGATTACCTCCGTACATCATAGTAATGGCTTCAGTTTCTTTACTGAATTTTATCAAAGCCTCAGGATGGTGGGGGGTGGGTGCCTTGAGCTGCGGGTTGGCGACCCCTCTGCACACCTCTTGAAATGCTCCCATATGACCGGGCGTCTTACATAGCCTCTCCTGAGGAAGTCCTACTCACTGCCTTCACGTGGCGGAGGTGTTCTTCACCAAAGTGAGAGGGCGAAAGCGGATGCCCGGCGCTCTTCACCGGGTTGACTGTCCATTGGATAACAGTCTAAGGGAGATGGCTAAACCCTGATTCCAAACCTCCAACGACTGGCGTATGAAGCCTACTGGAGCTCACCGGCAGACGTATGGACAAAGGGCTTGCTGGATGTCCTGGATGTCTGACCCCATTCAAAAAGGCGTATGAACCGAACTCCGGTCACCGGCTGCCAATGGATAGTGGACTTCCTACTCCACTCCTACTGCCTTGTAGGTCACACTTGGTTGTGTAAAGGCTAGAGCTGCACTCTCAAACAAAAGGCCGAGCGATTCTGGGGACATCACTCGTACCAAATTCCCATGAAACTTCATGAACTCTCTTACCCTGTCGCAAAACCTTGCATCAGATCGCCGCGCCTGGGCAGCGATGATTCGAGATGTTCATGAAGCCGGCTCATCCTCCCGTAGGAGATAGCCGAAGTAAAGTAAAGTAAGTACAGAATGTGTTAACTAAGCTTACCTTAACAGTTAACGGATGAGACGAATTAAAATCTAAATATCTATTAGAATGCGTTGGTTTTCTATAAACACTAGTGTGTAGTTTACCTTCTTCTATTCGTTTTATTTTACAATCTAACATAGTTAATTCTCCTTTTATTCCCTCTACTAGTGAGTTAATATGTGTCAAGAAGCTAGAGATATGTTTTGTTTTTAATACTGTGAATGTGTCATCCACATATCTCCACTATATCTTTAAAGTAGGACTAAATTTACTTAGAGCAATATTTTCCCAGCTGTCCATAAATATGTCTGCTACGATAGTGGATATTCATGATCCCAATGATACGCCTTCTGTTTGTCTATAGATTTTGCCTTGGAATTTAAAGATAGTAGATGTGAGGCATAACTGAATCCCTAAAATAATTTCTTCAATGGACAGCTTTGTCCTATGATTGAGTTCAGGATCCGCAGTTAGTTCTTATTTAATATTACTGTACAACAATGTGTGATTTATCAGAATAAAATCTTATCCATGATGGAGTATATGAATAGGTGTTTCGTATTAGATTGGTATCATCGGAAGTATGCATCATGCACCACAGTGTGAACCCAGGACCTTCAGGTTACAAGGTAACCTCGTAGAACATTCATCCGCTAGGACCAGTTCGGGAGTGAGGAAAAACACCAAAAAAATCACGAATTGGTTATTGAATCGGTTCCTAGTGACTGAATGGTCTGCACGCTCACCTTGTAATCGGAAGCTCCTAGGTGCCCAGTGAGTGAGTACCACCGATGAGTCTCAAACTAAGACGAAACAGCTATCCAGTATACCTCCTTCTTTTCAATAGTTCTCCAACTGATATCAATCCACGGTCAGAGATGAAATTCGCTTATTGTTCACATAACATCTTATTTTAATAATCAGTTTGTAATAATCATTAGATATTGTTAGCTGGAAAAATATTCTTTTTTAAATTATCGATAAACCTACTGCTGCAAGTTCTGAACTTTGCATAATTTCCAGACGACCAGGCATTGAAAACAGAAGATTAACATCACGTGATACAAGATACTTGAATTGACAGCGTCGACTAGGTTCAGCCAGTAACTCATCACGTGATCGCATTGTTTCTTCACCATGTTCCATATTGTATTTCATTTCTGCTGACGATAAAGTCGTAGCCTCATCAATGATCAATCCTCGTGGGAATTTTCGTCTCACTCTTCTTCTATTCCGTGTAACTTCATCATTAGGAGGTAATGGACTCAAATGAAAGTGTGGAAACGCTTGTTGCAGTTCACTTGGCTGTTGCTCAACGACGTTGTTATTAGTATTATCAACCGCTGGGCTGTCTGTTCCACAAAAAAAGCAAAGATAAAGAGTTAAGCAATAAAGAAGTGAGTAAGCACAGCAGATTATCGTGTCTAGAAGGACGGACAATGAGAATCTTCAAGATTAAACTGTACAGTTTAAAGGATACAATCACACATCAAAAGCATATTCGTCTAGACTGTGAAATCTTTTCCACTACTTGAAATGAACTGACACAGAAGCGTTGTAATTCCTAAGAAATTGATGAATAGAATAATCACCGTTCAGAATTACTAGAAGTGTGATTGATATACAAGGAGTAGGTTAGTGGTTATTTTCAAGTTCAGAAATAAGATGCGCGTGTGTATGGCTGCATGCGTGCGTACGTGAAACATACATGATCTCCTTTGATATTTCAGATTCTACTCTATCTATGGATATCAGGAAAGTTGGATTCAAGAATCGCTGCTATTAAATGCACCACTATCAATAAAAGTCAAGAGGATATGTGGAATTATCACCTAATATGTAGTTCAGTAGCCATAATTCAATCCAAAGTTTTTCCTAAGAGTAATTTTTCTTCAGTATTATTATGACACATATACAATTTGCTTTGGTCACCAGTTCAAATCAGTTAGATAACCATTGGAAAACAGCTGTTTCGTCCTAGTTCGGGACTCTTCACAGGTTTATTATATTTATCGCGAACTGGCAAACTTCGGAGTTCATGAGCCATTGGACAGGGTTATAGTGGTTGAATGGTCTACGAACCTGCCTTGTAACCTGAAGGTCCTAGGTTCCTACCATAGTAGGTACGTCCTTCTGAAGAGTCCAAAGCTAGGACAAAACAGCTGTTCAATACTCCCGCGTTTTCCGATGGTTTTGAAACTGAAGTCAACTCATGTTCTAATCCGACGTCGGCTACATTGTTCCATGAGAAAGGAGCTGGCTTGTCATGAGTAAAATGTGTTCTAACCATCTCACTAGGTACAGCTTCACACAATCTCATCGATCAGTTTTCTCTCCTTACCTAACACTTTCTGCTTAACCTTAATTTATTAGGGATATTATACAATCTCTCTAACACGAGAGATAGAAAGCAGACACCTATTGTCAAACACAGCTAACCGTGTTCACGAATTCCTCTTTTCTTTTCAGATGTCATGTTTCACGGCCGTTAAAAGAAGGACGGGGCATATCCACTGGTATACACATCTACAGGAATATGCCTTGTATCAGTTAAAAGAAAGATAAGCAGTATATAAGTGAGTGAATACATGGACTAACCTTTCTTCACCTTGAGGTATAATCTGAGTTTCATTCATTTCTCCAAGCATACCTGAATTTAATTCAAATCGTTCCAGTGTAACACTAGGCTTCTGCACATTCTCCAATAGGCAGGAATCACTTGGTACTGCAGTGCTCGTTGATACAGGAGGCTGAGGATAATGGGGGGTGGGGGAGAATAGTAAGAAGAAAAAATCACAACTTCGCAATTATCACAATCGATTATGGTACGGAAGAAAAAGGAACGTCTTTTATGACTACACTGTTGCGTGTGTGACTGATAAGATTTATCAGTAGTATATAAAGAAAAGGTATAAAAAAATCAAGTAAGAGGGAGATTGATTCGGTGTCAGGGAAAGGAAATCATACGGTATTGCCGAGATACATGGGAGACATGAAAGGAACACAAAGAAACACGAAATGAAGGCGAGAAGTATTACAACATGGGAGATCTGTACAAAGGGTGCTTTGATGATAACGTGCACATAATTTCGCTATATAGAGATACTAAATTCCAAGTAAATATTCCTTTACTAAGAGTCTCGTTTTCTGCAGCCCATCATTCAGTTTTAATACCAACTTAGTTACATTTTATTATTATTATCATTGCTTTCTTGGCTAACGAGCGGAACATTGGGCTTCAACACCACGTTTCCACTTTATTCTGTCCTCTGCAGTTCTATTCAGCTGGCTCTACAATTGCCCATAATCCCTTGTCTCCTCCTCCCATGATCTTTTCCATGTCACCCAACTCGCCGTTTCCCATTCGGGTTCCACTCTAGCGATGACCTGGTGCGTGACGTTATTCGACGGTCTCCTCAGCGTATGGCCAATCCATCTCCATTTAATTCCGAGTATTTGTTAAGCAACATGTCCTTGGTTCGTTGGTTTGTTCACAAATAGTTTCTTGTTGTTGTCAATTCTTTCTCGAAATTTGATCCTCAATATGGCGTCAGAGAAGGTAGCTGTTGATAAAAATTTGCGGTGTCCTGCTGGAAATGCTTTTCGTGACGCGCAATGGATGCGCTTCTGGCCTATATAAAAGAACTGACTTAACGTTAGCATTGAAAATCCAAATTTCGTCCTAACTGAGTTAATATATATGTTTATATAACCCCAATATTTTAGGTAAGGCAATAGAATTATTCGCAATATATTCTCCGATGGTCAGTAAAAATAAGCGTAAATAAGGTCAAAATTAATTATTATATCTACCCAGAGTTATTTAAGTCAAATATGCAAATGCTGACTGGTGATGCTCAAGAAATTCTTGCGTCCTTATAGAAGTGTACCGGCGGTTATTCCATCTTGGCTGCTGACACCGTAGAAGTTTGTTTCTTCTTCAAATACCTGAAATGGAGTGTGTTTTGGTGTTCTGCGACCATAGAGACCAAGGGACAACTGCTTGAACTCAGTCGCATACACTCAGTCTATTTCAGATGGCCTTTGAAGTTGTGTCTATGTAAAGATCTTACCACCGGCTACGGATTGCTTTAGAGTATTTGAGGACACGTGGTACGCATGCCAAGCCAACACCTTCCTCGCTGAGTAGTGTTCCTTGGCTTAGGATTAGGTTGGAAGACAGTTAAGGGTGGTAAGATCAAACCATGACTGTTGTGACTATAATAACAATCGACCAGAGTTGACTTTAGTCTTTCAACCGCTTCAGTTGATGAGGGTATTAATCCTTCGGTTAGAGTATAGAGGCCTTCAAACTGAACGTGTGCGTCCAGTTTATTAATTCTAACATGACTACTGAAAACTTAGGGCCAAGAGGTAGAACTCGCGGAGCCACTTCATCAAGGACTACATCCGAAATATTATACACACATAACGAACTGGGTTTGGAGGGAACCAAGGCCTCTATACTCTAACCGAAGGATTAATACCCTCATCAACTGAAGCGGTTGAAAGACTAAAGTCAACTCTGGTCGATTGTTATTATAGTCACATGAATAGTAAACGCAACTCGGATAATATTTTGACCAAAACACATAATGAAGCCCTAGATATTCTCCGAAAAGACGACAACATAGTAATAACAAGACCGGATAAGGGTTCAGGAGTGGATATCATGAACAAAACGGATTACTTCGAGAAGATGAGTACCATTCTTAATGACAATCTAAAATCCCAAAAAAATCTCATCCTCTGGATGGATAAACAGTTAACTGAAACATTGAGAAGACTGAAACAACAAGGCTTTATCTCACAAAGTCAGTATACATCACTGAAACCCACTGAGACGCTCACACGAAGATTATGTGGTTTTCCAAAAGTGCACAAAAATGATTTACCACCACTTCGACCACTACTAGATATGTTAAACTCATCATGCCATCCCATAGCCAGCCAAATGGTTAGTCAAACTATTACAGTCTCTACCTACTGAATTGGTGAAACACAGCGTAAAAGACACCCCTTTGGATTTGTCAAAACGATAACAGATTTAAATGTTGACAACACATTCATGATATCATTTGACGTGTCTTCCTTATTCACCGATGTACAACTCATGGGAACAGTAGACTTTGTATGCAAAGGAGTTATAAGACGAAACAGATGTCGGCATTCCCATATCTTTTCTGAAAGAGCTTCTTTTAAAATGCACAATGAATGTTCACTTCCTACTTAATAAGCAACTATACAGACAAATTGATGGGAGTGGCAATGGGGTCACCACCAGGCCCTATTCTAGCCGACATTTTCCTTGCGAAACTAGAGAATGAGCCTTTGAACTTTGTGATTGATAAACCAGAATTCTACTGTCACTACATGGATGATACATTTTGATTATGGAAAATGAGGATGGAGGAAAGAACATCCTGGACAGATGTAACGATGTTCATGCTGCAATAAATTTTACCATTGAGAAAGAAAGAGACTCTAGTATTTCATTCCCAGGTGTCCTTATGACTAGAAAAGAGGATGGTACAATAAGAAGAAGTGTACATCGAAACCTACATCAAATTGTTAGTATACTCATGTTTTCAGCCTAGTGCCTTTGAAATACAAACACAATCTAATGAAGTGCTTGGTGCACACAGCAAGTGCAATCTTCTCTGATGAATGTCTTAATGAAAAGCTTAATATTACTAAATGGTTGGTGATTGAGAATGGTTACCCAGAAAACTTCATCGATAGGAATATGCGTCAAAAGTCAATGCAGGCGAAATTACCAACAGATCCAAAAAAGGCCTTGTTCTCACAACTTCAGTTCCTCGGGGAAAACATCAGTGAGATATTAACACAACGCGTAAGGAATGCGGCAGAAACAGCACTCGGTGCTGCTGAATTATGCTGTGTCTAAAAGCAACCCATATCCTGTGTTCGATTGTTGAAAATAAGCTGCCTAACTTCGATCCTTTTATGTGTATCTACCAATCGGAATGCTCCTGTGGAGCAAGTTACATAGGCCGTACAATTAGGCGTCTATATCGTGTGATTCATGAACATCGTCTTGTGTGATTAAGTAAGGGACAAACAAAATGTATTCATAGTTCTATACTGTCTCGTCTCGTGGTTACAGAACACAAGATTGATGTTAACGGGGCTTTCAAATTCACCTACCGCATACCGACTAATCTTAATTCTACCTTGAGAGTTCGTCTACTACATATTGATCAAACCGTCGGGACTCACACTGAGAAACTTAACTTATGTATCTGGGTAAAAAGGAAGTTGGTTCAGACACTCTCCTCACCTTGGCCATCAAGGCGTTAATGATGCTTAATTTTATTTGATCTTCCATTCACTATAATACTCTCTAGTTTGTTACAAATTTTGTGCTTTTCTTGAACTTTAATTCCGTTAGTGTTAAGAAGTCGGTAATATATGAAAGACACTTATATTTTTAATGTTTATTAGCGTGAAATATTTGTTTTTTTATATTATTATATAATTTCTTTTGAATGTGATCTCTCTGTCACTTTTTGATTTTTGGACACACTTATCATGGAATGAGTACTGTATCTGGTGACATAACTCTCAACTGGTCTGTACGTGTAAGTGGAATCGCTAAATTCATTTTGTTTTTCGCTGCTAAGCTAATTTGTCTAATATATCGTCTGAGGTAAAATTAAGCCTAGCTAGTAGTTACTACTTCAGGTGACAGGGTGTATCTCAGAGATGTGCTTTTGAGTGCCTATGTCCTACTAAGAAGTGGAGGGAATAATGAAAAAAGGAATAATAATAATGGCATAGCTTCAGATAATTATATGACGTAAATATTCCCAAATAACACTTACCAACTGTCCTTCGTCTAAATCCACTGGCATTCTACGACACGATATTCAGAGGAGCACATTTTCAGCAACAAGAACAAGAACAATCAGCAGATTGAAGGAATGGGAAGAAAACCAAAGATTAAAATAATTACTTGAAATGATTTTCACAATAAAACTCTGACTACTTTTCTTTTAATTTTAAAAAGAAAATCTTCACACACAGGATTGAGATCGGAGGACATTTTCTAGTGGAATACATCGCTAAGACAAGGAAGAATATTTCATTTAAACAGCTCTTTGGAAATATTTAGTAGTCAAAAATGGGTTGGTTGTTCACAGGGACAAGAAGCGGTGGGTGAACTGAGACTACAAATGATGATGATGACGACATAAAGCTTGTAAATACTGATGTCCTGGAGAAACATCTTCTAAGTGCTGAGAAGTGAGCAGCTGAGTCATGTCGCCGCCTAAGAACGCTATAAACTACATACTCCAAGGCGATATTGTTGGATCAGTCGTCTGCAGTGTTATCTAAATAACGTCTAGTTATTTTGGAATGGAAACTATTGGAAGTATATTATAAACACTGTATTAAGAAGGTTCCACAAATTCACTGTGAATTTTGGACGATGGATGCGTTGAACACAACCAAGGTAGTGGTCACACACACACACACACGCATGTGTGTCTCGTTCTATTTAGTCATCTGATATTAATATCGTCACCTTCTTGGTCATGTCCATCATTCAGTGTGCTAAGACTTCCAGTGACAGACTTCGGCTTCTAAACCGCTGAAGAGTGATGTAGAACAACTTCATTGCTAGTTCAGCTAGTATGTGTTACAGTATACTATCGTTGAACAACACACAACTGTCGAAAATATAAGCAGAACAATGTCGGGACAATAACTGATTAAGTCGCGTAGTTGGAAACAACTGTTAGTCAACAATTCCAGACAAATCCTACGTTTTGACTATTGTATCCGTTTACCCTGGGTTAAGATTAACGAAAAATTTAGCAAATTAACAGCCTCACAGTAAACTTATTTGACCCTAATTATCTCTGTCTCTGAACTTACATAAGTGCTTATTCAGAATCACAGCTAGATATCTAAATGACTGGATTTGTCTGTAACAGTTACGAATGGTTTTAAAAGATTAGTCCAATAAAAATGTCAATAATTGTTATAATCTGTCTGCATAATGCATAGGTACGAGGCTTCTTTCTGACTCTGTTGATGTGAACAGGGATTCAGTGCCATTACTGGCTATAAAAACGGTTCATTTTAGAATTTTGGAAATACAACTAGGAATGAAGTCTAATGGTACACTCAAATATCTTTCACCAAGCTGTCAATCAAATTTATTGTGTCAGAGGTGATGATACTATCCATGTGCCCATCAAGAGGTTGAATTCAGTGGAACGGGTTTCGAATCCGAGACTATTTGGTTGAAATAAGAGAGTACACTAGGTAGCAAATGTAATTTAGTGGTTTGCAGCACTCATGTAAGCAACTGTTGCCTACTAGTATTCATGAATTACATTAAATCAGTTGTTTTGTCAAGAACAACAACAATAGCGACAAAAATTCTAACATGACACTTACGCAGTGATTTGTTGGGCAGGTACATTCTCAACAATAGCTTCCGTAACAGTCTCCACATTGTCTGAAACTTGTGGTCTTAAAAGAAGAAACAAAAAGCAAGCAAGCAGGTAATATGGGTAGAGGATGCAGTGAGTCATACCCTCTTGTGTTTGATATACGAAATAAGGCAAAATGGAGCATTAGACCAGGTTTATACAAAATAGTGTATCACATTTTTCAATCTCTCTGATGTTTAACCATGTATTATGATAGTTGAAAGAGGACAGATTTATCACTAAGCCCAAGAAGCATGGAACACCGACTTCAATCTAATACGGAGGGTAGGAAATCGTGAAGTAGTAAGGAATACAAAAACTGTGGGTTACGTCATCTTTCATTTATGAAGAAAACAAATCACTTATCTAAACCAGAAAAGTGTACTAAATAAGCACTAAGTAGTGCTCAACAATAAACAGATCTTAACAGTTGGATCTCAGATGGCTGAAGATGATTAGCAAGAAGTCCCGCCTGACCATGGTTTGTTTCGTTCTCATCGGCACTCATCAGTAAGGCGTGCTTTCAACCTTGGAGGAATTGATACCCCCGCATTGAAGATTCAATCCCACGACGTTACCACTAAGCTGTACGGATTAATGATGGAGGACACTGTGACTGAGATCACTGGAGAGTAACTAGAACAATCATGTGTCCAGTTCTCGGTGTTGGTGCTGATTAATTCATATCAACAAGAAACCTAGATGCAGAGTTTCCTGCAAAGAGTCATCTAGCTGCTTGTTGATTATATTCCAAACACGAATGAGAGAATTCAACCAGCACCATCACCAAGGATTGCACAGATGACACATCAGTTACGCTTTGATGTTAAGTGAAGTGTAACATTAAAAGTGATTTATATTCAATCTTTACAAATATTGTAGTATATCAAAGAATAATCAATATGACTTTTACACTTGTCAAAGAAAACGCAATGAGGCTTACAAATGACAGACTCCAAAAATAAACACACATATCACTTTATGAGTAAAATTCAAAGTAGACTCACTCACATGTTCACTAACTCTGCAGCCTCAGGCATAGTCTGACACTCTGTGGCAACCGGCAACTGAACTTCTTCGATAGTTTCTAGATTGGCTTGAGTTGTGAACCTTGAAAACAAAAGTGACTTGTAAATACGTGGTCTAATGCTAAATATGTGTGTCGGTGGCACAGCGGTTAGGACGCTCGTCGACCACCATGCATATGGTCCGGGGTCCGGTCCCCGGCCACTGAGGCACTCCTTTACCTCGCTAAGCCAGTAATCAAGCTGGTAAAGAGGAAAGGTTGGGCATGAGGCTAGCAACCCCATCCTGTAAAAATAATCACCACTGCTACAGAAACTTCAAGTCTCCAGCTTGAAGCCCTATGTTCCACTGGGAACGTGAAGGGATAAAATAAAATGCCAAATATACACAATCACATTTGAAAACATGAATCTAACATTCAGATTTCTTCAAACGACAAACTTTAGAATAGAAATTATGGAATTATCATCTTGCGCGCACACACACACATGCACAATAGAGAAACACTTAATATGACCCTACTCATATGGTTAGTGAGACCGATACCTCATAAACGTATTTATCTACAGGGTTAAACTCAAGTACTCTGCATAAATTCACCTTTCCATTACTGCCTATATAGTTAGTATTACCAGAATACAAGCTGTACTATGTATTCAAAAGCTTGTTTTCTGTTCAGTACTCCTTTCTTTACCTTGGTCAAAGCAACGTTCTTTCTAATTGACTTGATTCCATTTATTGACTCTGTATTTCCGCCTTCACATTATCGTCATCATTGTTGTCATTCCAATTTCTCATACCACCTGACCCACTTGAAACCACCTCCCATAATCCCAGTTCACTTGTTTAATAACTTATTTATATTAATCTTGTGACTCATAACCTCCCTAAAGCTACCCGTTCAAAATATCATGTTAAAAAGAATATATATAATATCTTCATTTTATCTGCAGTGAAATTTATTTATTCCTTTGTGTCTCACTCAGGTCTGAGCTTCAAGGTCTCAGTAACTACACAGTTTCCTTCATGGGGTGGAGTTGCTAGTCTCACGCTAAACTTTCCCTCTTCACTGAGCTTACTACCGGTTAGGTGAGGTTTAGGTGTCCGTCGGTGGCCGGGTACTGACTGCGAGTATTCTACAATTGGACGAGCGACACACCAATCACTTTGAAGTGAAATAGACTTATCTTGATGCACACAATGATAATGAATTAAAATGTTTTGGTCAAGAACAACAACGCTTACTGGAACATTACCACAAGAAACCAAAGAGACACCTAGACAGAAGTGTCATCCTGCTTTAAGAGACGATTCATTGGTTCGAGACCACATACTCACAAGGTTTGTCCAACAGAGGATACCATGAGGTTAAAATAAGGCAATAATATGTCTTTTTGGGTCACTAGATTTGAATCCGATAAAAGTAATTAAGAATTTTAATTTTCGTTCATTTATCAAATAAGAATCATCAAGTGGTTGGGCTCTATACCAGTCACTAATTCAAATTATAAATTATAAACAAAATATCCATCTGAAAGATTGTCACTATATATGCAGTATGTAATTAATGAGCGTGTCGAGGACTAGGATGAAACGCCTGTTCAATGCTCCTTATTTTCTTTGAATTCTTATCCTTTATTGATGTGATCAACTGTGAGACTGGACAAATTCTCACTAGTTCAACAATTAAGCCCAGATTGAATTACACATCATCAAGATGAGTACGGGGAATACGTCCATGATTTCAATAAATAAAACCAATCAAAAATACTAACCTCTCAGACTCATCCAAATGACGTGACCGCTTCACTGTAGAACATTCAGCCACACCAGTTTCACTAGTTTCTAATAATAAGTGTTTTCTTGTAGAAGTAGTCACAGGAAAATCCTCTCCATAGCTTGTACTTTGATTGTGTTGAGACAATTCAGTGAGATTAGCGAAATCCAGTGGGATTAGATCGTCATCAGGAGGTTTATATGGTATCTATTAGTGAAATACAATGTGTTGAAAATAAAATAGTTTTAATTAGTCACTCGTATACTACTCATGCGATTGACTAACATCCATATTCATGCACGACAAATAATCACTCTACTTAGTTTCGCGTGACTCAGGGGAATAAAATAGGTTGAACAGCTGATAAACGCTGTGTTCAAGATAGATTGAAGATAGCGGACAGAAGTGATCATCCTTAAGTTAACATTGATTTCCAGTTTCAACACAAAACGTAAATTATTTAAATATTCCCGTAACGGTAATTATAGAACACGATTTAAGCAAATACGAATTTTCGGTAAATGCTCCTCAGCCTTTACGTTTACGTAATGAAATGTTAGTCATAGGCATTTGAATTAATGTGGTTAACGAAGTATAGGATCGGAGTTCAGGGATGTGAATTAATCGATTATAATTGAGGTGATCACAATAATAATAATAATAACAAAGATAAATTCGTTCAGGTGACGCAATTCTGTTGAAGGAGAAGCAACAAATGAACTGCTGGCATAGGAAATTTGAAAAAATAGTAGATAAAACATCCTTTGCCACAACATTGTGTTTACGAATTCCCCACTCGTTGTATAAGTCCCAAGCATGTGAAGGATAAGCTACCAAATCTGATTACTTCAATGTGCATTCACAAATTTAACTGTTCATGTGGAAACATTTACATAGGTAGAACGACTCCGCCCAGCCCACCGTCCCCTGCTGGAGAACTGTCCAATGTGGTTAGGCTGAGGAGTCGTTAATTAGTTAATTAGAAGTTCCACACTGGTACACCCAGTGGATACGCAGCACAAGATTGAAAAAATATTCAGCTTTAACAATTCTATATATTGGGTGCCACCGTAACTCTAGGTTGGTACGTCTTCGACTGCTAAGCACAGCGGAGGCAGTTGCCAAAAAGGATTTTTCCACTCAATTTCTGTGTTCAGAAAATGTTTATTCAGTCTCTCTCTCTCCCTCCCTTGGCCTTCGTCCCCAACCTAAAATAGGTGTCTATCCCGGTGACACTGGATAACTGGGAACATAACGTTATCATTTCATTTAACTTTTATTTGTAATGCTGACTGAATTATCAATATCATGCTGTGTGCTGTAGTTGTGCATTTTAACCTCAGTTTTGTAACTCACTATTGTTACTATTATCATAATACCTAATGGCTATGTGGCGACAGTTATTTTCTCCTCCATCTTCAATAGTATACATATTCTACATGTACACTCCCCACCCCATTACGTTGATTATATAACAAATTGAATGAATTTATTATTATAATTATTATGATGATGATGATCACATTGATTATTACCCATTAATTCACATCACTGACCTCCTATTCTATACTTCATTAACCAAATTAATTCAAATATCTATGACTACATATTTCATTCATTATGTAAACGTAAAAGCTGAGGAGAAAATTCGTATTTGCTTAAATCGTGCTCTGTAATTACCGTTACGGGAATATTTAAATTATTTACGTATTAGGTCAAATTGTGCATCCTTATTGGAGGCGCCTCAGGGTTCAGGCTTTCGTATACATATATATATATATATATGCATAAGTTAACACTAACGGTAAGGCGTACTTGGGATACTTGCTTAGTTAACAATTATTCATACAATTGGACTGGCTCTAAAAACGTATGCAGAGGCTACAGTGTCCGGAATGCCTAGATCCACTCTCCGAAAATCAAAAGTAAACATGAAAAGTAACGTTTCTATACTTGTAAGATAGACAACTCACAGTATTTTGAGGATCCTCAAACATCGTGATATCTTCCTTTCGTGCTTGATAAAGAGTTTGCGTATCCATAAACTCCAAATTAGGCTCGATTTCAGGCCAGATTAATTCAGGAAGCTGCAAGTTTCCGAATTCATTGATGTCTTCGTTATTATTCCACACAGGTAATTCAGTAGCCTCCGTCGCCGAGGTACGTCTTCGCTTAGTATGCGACTGGCGTCTGTTACTTTAAGAAAACAACTTTAATGTGAATAAAGGCTGAGAGGAAAAATGATACAAACAAAGAAACACAAATGAAACGAACAGAAAGGAACATCGACATGTAAGTTTTACCACGTCGGTAGATCAATGGACCGGACTGTTAATACGCAAGCCCGTTGATTCAGTTCCTGCAGATCGCCTAATATGTGAGAGAAATTTAAGAGATAACTTAATATCGTGGAAATACCAACGTAACTAAATAATTGTGAATTATACAGTCAACTTACGCAGCATAAAGACAACTTTTTCTCTATAGATCACACATATCCCGAACGTCAACTGCGACGCTAAGTACAACGACAGCCTTATTCTCGTCTTCCCCAAAATATGGCCTGTTATCTCGTTGCTAAAGGCAGTAAGAAATATGTTCGCAATACCATGCATTAACAATATTAACTGAATTCAGCTCTCTTCTCGTAAGCTGTTTTCTTACTCTGGTCGCTGCCAACCTAAAATTTAGTGTTACGAATTCGAATGAACTCAACCATATAATGCCAAATCTTCCACGATGAGCAGACAATAGATCGACACTATAAAACATAATAGGCGTTGATCCAAAGCGTACAAATAGCTACAATATTTGAAAAATCGCTTTGTGTGACTATTTACTAATTGATTCGAAGAAACAAAGAGTACGATGTACACACCTGCGTGGAGATACCACAAATACTCTCGACTAATATTATTATTTTATCATTGATTTCTGAATATGTAGCAGCTTACTCAATATATTTGTGACTAGTTCGTATAAACCAACAAATTTTGTGGCTATCCAATATCGTTTTAACTAACTAGAATAAACCATTTTGGTTTCTTTACGCTCGCTTCCTGATTGTGAGGCAAAGGCTCGCGGTCTTCGATAATCTTCTGCATAGTTCGTCCCGCCACCTGACTGTCGTAGCTTTGGTTGTATCCAAAATAAAAGATGTAATTAGTGTAAGTTATTCAGAGTAAAAGACAGAAAAAGAAATATAGAAAACGTAAAAACAGAATCCTAGTTAAATTTGAGGTTGACATATATCAATAAATATATACATAATATCAGCGAAAATAATAAGCGTAAGTGTAGAAGTTGAGGCAGTCAGGAGAGAATGTAAAGAAGTAAACGATAAGTTTAGATGTCTACCCATCAATGGTGTATGGGATTTTAAGGGGATAGGCAATTTGGGCGCAGTCCTTGTGTCGCTGTATGATTGTCCAGCCTTCGTTTAAACCCGTCCATTTACGGTGCCACAGCTACATCCGCCAGTAGAGTTCCAGGGATGGCAGACCAGGAGTGAAAAGAAGTGGGGACGCACTCGAGTTCTTGCCCTCCGGTGAGCTATCCTTCGGGGATTTTCACGAGGAAGTTCATATCTACTCAATGGCACCTTTGTTTAGGTGATTAAGGTCATTTGTTATCTTTGAGGCAGTAATCAAATCCCCTCTAAGCCGACGGTAGCTAATTGTGAATAGGCCTAATTTCTTTAGCCTTCCATTATACCGCCCATTCCGGAGACCCACCATTCCTTTTGTCGCCCATCTTTGGGCTCTTTCCAAGAGGTATGCGTCACTTCGTAGCAGCGGGGATACAATGATATTGTGCACTTCAAGGTGTGGTCTGACGTATGTTTTGTTCAACCTTAGAGAGAGTTCGATAGTGAGTGCGCCTAACTGTTTATGTGTGAAGTGTATGATCGCATATGCCCTCGCTACGTCCCCCGTGTAATTTACGCTTGTGTCCATTTTTTCCGTTAGAACTAGACCTAAGTCACACTCCAACGTTCTACAGGACAAGCTTTCATTGCACAGGGTGTAACTTACATTCTGCAGTCTACAGGTGCGTAACTTCACTACTTTGCACTTTTTCAGGTTGAAAGTCATGCCATTGGCCACCGACCAGTCTTCCAGAAGCTTTAGATTTTGCTGCAGCCCACCTGAGTCCTCCGGACACTTCACGTTGTCAGCGTATAGAAGAGTCAGACAGCTTAGACGGCATGGTAGATCACTGATAAAAACCAAAATCATCAGTGTTCCTAGGATAAAGCCCTGTGACACTCCTGATGACGAGCTGTGCCAAGATAATCAGACTCGATTGACCTTAGTGCGAAATTGGCCTTCAGCTAGGTAGTCCTTTAACCGTGACAGAAGTGGCTCACCTACAACCACCTGACTTAGTTTGTATAGAAGAAGGTCATGATAAACTGTGCCAAATGCCTTCTCAAAGTCTAGGAAGACGACATGGACTGGAACATTCACATCCCGGCACGATGCCCAATCGTTTCAAGCTGATAGTAAGTTTGTTACACAAGATCTGCCATTCCTGAAACCATTTAGACTTCACGGAGCCTGTTAGTCTTATCGAGGTTCTCCCTGATGTGATAATCAATTGTACTTCACAGTACTTTCGGCACCACTGGGAGTATGGTTAATGGTCTATAACTTGTGGCATTTTCCCTATCCCCACCCTCGAAGATCGGAGAAAGGATGGCTCTTTTACACTCCCTTGGTAGTTTCCTCGAATCCATCGAGTGTTGGAATAAGTGGCATAAGCGCCTACGGAGGGCTTCGGCGCACTGTTTCGGAACAGATGGTCTGATGTCGTTACAACCTGTGGACTTTCCAGATGTGAGTCTCTCCCTAGTACTATTGCCGGGTTTATTTGGGGAGTAGCCACCAGGTTTTCCCCTAGTGATTCAGCAGTGCCACCATTTTGGTCCGTAACGGTAATACCCACATTACTGTTTAGCTGTTTGGCGAAGGCTAAACTGAATGTTTCAGCCATCTCTAGATTAGTGAGGTATTGACCATTTGGGCCTACTAAGGCGCATGCCCCCTGGTTGGTTTGTCTCCTTTCCGACATGAATCGGTACAAGTTCTTGGGGTTTGCTAGGAGCTTTTTAGCAAGGTTAGCCTGGAATGACCTCCTGTCCCTCCTGACTCTTGCGTTGCACCGGTTCCTGAGTTCCAGGTATGTGTCGTGGTCGATCTAACTCTCAAACACGTAAACCAAGCCTTCCCCTTTTCTTGCAGAATACGTTGCGTGCCTCTCTTCAGCCATGACGACATTTTGTTCATCTGTGTTGTGACTAGAGTGACGGTACCTGAGATTGCTGTGTGAATAATCTCTTTTAATACTCCCAAGTGTTCATCCACAGATAGCTCATCCCATGCTAGGGGCCACTCTGTGTTGGACAAGAGCCTCCGCATTTCAGCATAGTCAGCCTTGCTATAACACAGACGTAGTCGCGTAGCGTCCCACTGCAAATGCTCACGGAGAACGAGATCGAAACCTATGACTGCATGGTCACTACTTCCTAGAGGAGTCATGATATGGACCTTTTCGATGAGTAGTCGGTCACTAGTGCGTCGGTGGCACAGTGGTTAGGGCTCTCGCCGACCATGCACATGGTCCGGGGTTCGATCCCCTGCCGGCGCACACCCGATATCTATGGTCGGCCTGAATTTGGGCTACCGATATCCATGCTGAAAATTCCACACTTGCACTGAAAATACGGTGTGGAATCAAGCTGTAAATCAAAAAAAATTTAGTCTAGTTTTGATGACTTTCCACTAGGGCCCCACCTAGTGTCGTCTCCAACATTCTCAGTCAGTCCCGTATTTCGAATAATTTGCAGTAGATTTCGGCCGAGTTTCCCCTTAGCATACCCCGAGCCAAGGTTCAGTGATAGGTCATTGAAATCTCCAGTTATGGTGATTTGATCATAGCCTGAGTCCCGTATCCCTGTGATGGTTCTGAGCAGTAGC